>PVJH01013621.1:0-59707 GCA_004026705.1 Nesogale talazaci | reverse complement strand
CTGTGCTGTTAATTGGCCTCGAAATAATCTTCCAGAAGTCGGTAAGCCAAAAGGAGGACAGCTAAGCCAAACAGAAATTACCTTGGGCCATTTCTTAAGGGGCAGAGGAGTCCTTGCTGGCTGCAGGAACATCTCTCGGCCCCTCTCGTCATGATTCCCTCATCTCCTTAGCTGACCTCTTCCTGAACGTAGCGTCCGGCGTGCCCTCTCTCTCTCCCCATCCCCAGGGCCTGGCACATCGTCGATGCTTCCTCCAACAGGGATACTTGAAGCGTGAACACCAGTGCGTCCCTCCTGACCGCCAGGCACTCCTGTGGTGCTGTGGGTTAGGTAAGCATCCGGTTGCCAACCCCCAAGTCAGGCGTTTGAAACTCCCAGCCACTCCCAGGGGGAAGGGGGAGGTTGGCGACTCCTGAAACTCAAAGGAGCGTTCCTCTGTCCTGGAAGTCACGATGCGCTCCAGCATCCAGACCCAACCTAGGGCCATTGAGGGCACACCATCCAGGAGTCTGTGCAGGATTTCCAAGGCTGCGGGTCCTCGCCGGAGTGCCACTCTCTCCCAAGGAGCTGCGGGTGGGGTTTCCATGAGCATCTCATATTTACACCACACGGAAGCGAACTGTTCAGGGTAAGGGAGACTATCCGGATCGAGCCGGCAGGGCCTGGGTGGGATGGCTCCGTCTTCTCTGAGCCCAGAGAACAACTGGATTGGGTGCTGGCCTTATTCTGTGACAGACACGGGGTGATTTACTGCATGCGATCCTCACCTGGGTCCCAGGAAGGGGGCATGTCTACTGCCCTTGACAAGTCAGTGGAAGGAGACTCAGCGATGTGAAATCCTGTGCCCAGGGCCATGCAGAGAACCAACCACAGAGTTGTAATCCATGCCCAAGTCTGAGGGACACCAAAGCCTATGGTTGTTTTTTTTAAACACACTTGATTGGGGGTTCTTACAGCTCTTGTCACAACTTACACGCCCATTGTATCAAGCACATGTGTACCGACGTCGCCATCATGATTTCCAAAACACGTTCTTGCTCCGTGGGCTGTGATAGCAGTTCTTCCACCCGTCCACCCCAGTGAACCCTCGATCATTTATCAATTTCTTTTCTTTTCCACTGTCCGCTGACTCCTCACCACGTGTTTGTTGGAAGTCACCCATCCTTAATACTCTCCAACGCTACCACGTGGACGACCTGCCCCTGGGAAGAGCCTTAGAACAGCAGAGCCTGAGGGTGCCCCAATTCAAGGAATTCTCACCTACTTCGTGGCTCACCTACCCCGCTAATCATCAGGTCCACAGCGGGAAGTCACCTGATCTGGGACTGTGGCCTTGTCTGTCTGTCTGTCTGGAAAGGAAGGTTGACTTACCGGAGGGCAACATGGTGTCCTATCCTTGGTGAGCCTTGGATGGGACAATGCACACGCTGAGCTTGTGGGCATGAAGGGCAGTGAGAAGGGGGCCGTTGGTGGGTTATGGGCCCTCTGGCCCTGGGGAGCAGACAGGGTTGGACTCTCATCACAGGCAAAGATACTCAACCGGAACGTGGGAGGAGTGTTGACCGCCTGTGAGAATGGGTGAAAGAGGAGTAGGCAGGTTCCCCCTGCTGACCAAGTGTTCCGACAGACCGTCATCCCCTGCTTCCTTGGAAGGCTGTGGAGCTTCCTGTGCCATTGCACATAGACCAAGACACAACGATGGGTCAACTGATGTTTGACGAAGGTGCCAAGTCCATCCGATGGGGAGGGAGGGGTCACTGCGTGAACAGTGCTGGCGTCTTTGGATTTCCACATGCAGCAAATGGAACCGAGATCCTTGCCTCACACCGTATACAGAGACAAATTGGAAATGGATTAAGAACCTACAGGCTATATTGAGGGCTCAGGTGGAAAGAAAATGCTTTGGGAATGGAGATGGCAACACGTGTACGAATACGCTTGAGACCACTGATGTATGGAATGTTACAAGAGCTGTGAGAGCCCCCAATAAAATGATTTTAAAAAGAAGAGGAACCTCACGGTGAAGACTAAAACCATAAGATTCTTACCAGAAAATACAAGGCCGATGCCAGCCGACGGGCCTCTTGCAGTGCATCATCTACTAAAATAACAAAAGCACGAGCAGCAAAAAGACAAAATACACACATGAGACTGCAGCAGAATAACAATAGACAGACTTTTGTTCACTGAGAGATTTTACTGGATAAAGGCGGAGATAAGCTGAAACCTGGGAAACAATCTTTGGAAATCATATGCCTGATAAGAATCTCAGAACCATATATATATATATATATATATATATATAAAACCAAAATCTTATATATAATAAATATATATTATATATATAAAATCAAAATCTTTACAACAAAAAGATGAATAATTCAATCATAAAATGAGTTGAAGGACAACTATTTTTCTCCCACCAAACTCAAACTCAGCTATTCAGCCTCAAAGGAGACCGCATCACTGTCTCTCGCATTCCACGTTCCCCCGTTTCATGTCCACAGAGCATCTCCCCATCTCGTTTCAGGCCAGGGAGGTGTTTCTGGCCTGGCCCGGTCTGCCCTGGGACCCCGCCACCCCACTCAGCTTCCATGCAGCCCAGTCTCAGCCCGTGGCACAAGCATGCTGGTGATCTGAGGACTGGTCCCAGGTGTGTGTGAGTGTGTGTGGGGGGGAGGTGGGGGGGGCGGGGGGGGAGCAGGGAGACAGCAGGCAAGCGCCAGGTGAGGCTAAACTGGAGCAGATGAGGGGAACCCTCTTCCCGTGTAGAGGCTCAGGTTCAGAGTGGAGAGAGGGTGCTTCCCTTGTCTGGCACGCCACCTGGGTGTGGCTGGGGCCAGGAAAGGGTTCAGGGCTGCACCATGAAGGAGTCCCATCAGCCCCTTCCTGGGTCCACCTCCCACCAGCTCATTCTCAGACCTTTTGCCTCCTGAACCAGCCAGGAGGCCATGCCTGCCGCCAAGCACAGCTGACGGGCGCCCTCTAGCGTCCCCCACTCACAGACCCAGTTGCCCCTCCTGAGAAGCCGCACAGGGGGGCTAACCCAACCCTCCAGGGCCCTGCGGTTGACTCCCACTCCTGGGACAGCACAGAACAGAACTTCCCAGAGGAGAAGACTGCTACCTCTTTCCCCCTGAAGAGAGCGGCTGGGGGGTTAGAACCCCCAGCCACGCCGCCAGCAGCCCACCAACCCCTGGATCCAGATGCCTCTTCCCCTGTGAGTCTGGGCCAGCAGCCCTTTCTCATTTCACTCCCCCCCCCTCCCCCATTTGCGTGTGTGTTTGGGAACCATCTAAAAATCCGTGGTAAGCGTCAAGGCGGCACATCGTCTTCCCTCTCCCCATACTTCCTGGGCAAAATTCAGCCCTGTTGGTTATGCTGATGGTGTGGTTTCCACAATTCCCTACCACCCTGACCAGGAGCTCAGGGAGAGAAAGACACTGATGACAGCCCCTTCCCCCACTGGTTCTGCAGGTGGGTGCCTTCTCCCCACCCACGTCCAGGTGGCACCAGTGTTAGGGATGACCTCTGCTCCCGTGGGTGCCCTTGACAACCGGCACAGGTAAGGGTGTTGCCTGCCCTGGCCTTCACCTCTCCCTCCCCCCTTGTTGCCTCATCAGTGGTTGGGCGTGCTGGTAGCTTGGGGGCAGGCTGAGTGGTCAGAGCCTGGACAGGAGGAGTCTGGGAGGCCGGGCAGTCAGGGGAGGGGGAGAGTCTTCTGAGCCAGGGTGGAGAGAAGGAGTAAAGGATTTCCATCTGCGGAGTGCTCAGCAAGGGATTTCAGGGAGGGGAGGGCGGACTGGAGGGCACTGTGTGTGTGTGTGTGTGTTTATCATGCAGAAGGACAGAAATAATTTGGATGGAGAAAGAAAAATGTGGGGAGTAGACAAACACCCTTTCCAGAGGTCTCCATTGTGGTCTTCAGACCAGTTGGCCCACATCCGTGCCCTCTGGAGGACCTGTTGGGGCCTCGCATGTCTGGACCTGCCAGGCGGCTGTGCCTACGTGAGTCTGCGAAGTCTCTCTGCTGCTCCCTGCTGCCCCAGCTGGGCTCACCCAGGCCCTGAGGGAGGGCAGGGAGGGCCGCTCTGCCAGCCCCAGGACCCTCCCCTTAGCGAATTCTGCGCAGGCACCCTTCCCCAGCAGCCGCAGTTCTCAACCTGTGCGTCGCGACCCCTCGGGGAGTCAAAGGACCCTTTCACAGGGGTCGCCCCTTTTAGAAGAGTAGCAGAATTCCAGTGCTTAAGTAGCAAGGACGGTAATTTTGTGGTTGGGGGGAGGGGGTCACCACCGCATGAGGAACAGTCTTAAAGGGTCGCAACATGAGGAAGGTTGAGAACTGCTGTTCCAGAGGCAACTTCTCTCTGCCGCAGCACTCCCTCCTGGGGTCCCTGGCTCTCCCGTTTCTGCTCACACTCAGCTTTGCATGACCTCACACGCGCGCGCGCACACACACACACACACACACACACACAGGTGCACGCACACCCAGGTGCACACTCCCACGCACGTCGGAGTCCGGCGCGGCCCTCTCCCAGCTATGCAGCCTTGGGCAGCGGGCTCTCCACGGTACATTGGGAGGAGAGCGGGCTCTCATCTCTGGGTGGTCCCGAGGAGCCAAGGAGAAAAATCTCCATGAGGAGCTCCCAGGGAAGGGCTTCTCGGCACTGGTGTCCCCCCATGCGCCCAGCCCCACGCTCGCCCCTATCAGAAGCGCACGCTGTCAAGCCTGGATGAGTGCGTGCCGCTGTTCCGGGCACTTGGGCTCTGCATGGAGAATACACCACGACCTTGGAGCTGACCTGGGAGAGGGGGCACTCCCACGTGACCCGATGGACCCAGGACACCTCCGACCTCTGTCCTGTACCTGCAGACCCCAGCCTGCAAGGTCAGGCACCTCATGAGAGTGGTGAGGGTTTCCTCCCCATGTCTCTCCCTGTGGCCAGCATCGTTTGTCTGGCTGAGGCCTTGAGCAGACAGACCAGGGCATTCAGACCCACACTGGAGTGTCCTAGCAAGAAGAGGGAACAAGCTCAGTCTGATCACAGATGCAAAGGTGGGTCCCCAAACGTCAACTGCCTCGTCCTGGGTCGTAGAGCTGGTCAGTAGCACAACCAGTCGTCCAACAACTGTCCATTGAGTTCCTAGTGCGTGCCACCACTGTTCTGGACACCGGGACAACGTCTCTGCCTTCCAGGAGAGGGAGACTTCCTGGAAGTAGGTGAGCAAAGAGACTGATTTCAGACACCGCGTCAGGGAATGAAGAGCGAGTGTGGGGTTGACCTGACCTGGGGAAAGTCAAAGCAGCCTCTCTGGGAGGGGACGTTGGTATATGAGTTTGGAATTCTGGGAAGAATGTCACTTGAGATAGGAATTCTGGAAGCACTAGCATTTAAGTATTCCAAAACAAGCCCATATCCTCAAAAGGAGGGGCTGGTCAGTTGTATCAATTAATTGTACTGCCGGGAATCTGAATTAGATGAGAATTGAAGAGTGACTGCTAACCTGGGCAGGGAGGTCCCTGGAGACCGTGTGTCGGGGGCCTGGTGAGCGCAGGTGCCCCCCCCCCCCCAGAATGGGCAAGGAGAAAGGAGGGAGTGGAGAGGGCCTGGCGAGACAGAGACTGGACAACTCTGCCAAGTTCTGCTGTGAGACATGCGACAGTCAGGGTCTTTGGGGACGGTGAAGGGTACTGTTTGTTTGTTGTTTGTTTTTTAAGTTCACAATATGAAATCTGGTTGTGTGCTGATGGAAAAATACCCAGCAGTAAATGAGAAATTGATAATATGAGCCAGGGGGGGAATCATTGCTGGACCAGAATCCTTGAGACCGTGAGAGAGGTGACTGGGTGCAGACCATGAGGGACTCTTTCTCCCGTTGGTGGCATCGATGTCAAGGAACTGAGCAGAGGACCTTTCTGGTGGAAACTGTCTAAAATGGTCACCCAGGAGGAGACCGGTAGGATGGAGAGTCCTCCTTACTCTTCACTGAAAAGACAAAGAAGGAGCGTCAGCTCCAAGGGAGATCAGTCTTTGGAGAGAAAACGGAGCTTTTGGCAAGCATGGGGAAAGAGCAAGAATTTCTGAGTCACAGCCACTGAATAACTGTGGCTTGAGGCGGGGAGGAGTCCTCCCTGGATACACGGAGCTCAGGGCAGCTGGCTTTTCAAACAACCATTCTGTCTGCAACCCCTTACCTTCTTAGGGATAGGCGTGGGGCTGGGCCACCTTGCGTGCTACTTCCAGTTTGCCCAGGGAAAAAGGATGAGTCATTTGAAGACCCACAGGGCCACTGCACCTACTGCCCAACAGGTGGCCCCACCACCCTACTCTGGTGGAGTCCAGCTGGCTTGCCCGTGTGGCACTGGGCGTTCCTGGAAGGCCCTGTACGGGAACTCGAGAGCTGTGGTGGCTGCTCCCCACTGCCCTCCTCTCCCTCTCTCTGACCCAGGGATCTTGCACGGCAGTTTGGGGAAAGGAGAGGATCTGAAGCATTTTGATATTTTGGTTCTTGTGGGGGTGGGGGTGGGGCGGGTGAGAGAACGCCTTGTCCTCCCACAATGCCTTTTCCTGGTGGTTACAAGACTAGGCTTCTCACCTCATGGTGGGCAATCCAAACGCCCAAGCTGCAGAGAGGGAGACAGAGTTTGCTTCAGAAGCCCCGGGAGCAGTCCTGCCCTGTTCCACAGGGTCACGATGAACCAGAACTCCCTCGATGTGAAGGCGTGTGTCCTTCCATGGTACTGTCTCCTAGGAGACGAGAAAGGAAGTCTAATACTCACGATGGGATTGGGCCCCGGGAGGTGGGTCCGTGTGCGATCCGTTCCATTTGAAGAGGAGAGCTGCTCCAGGGAAAGGATGAAGAAGGCTGATCCGGCCATTCTTAGAGCTGGTTGTCCTAAAGGAGTGTCTGTCCAGTGAAGGGCTGCCACCTCTTGTTGGTGAGACTGAAAGTCATGATTGCAAGGTCCCAGAGCTGTCATCCTCTCACACACAACTTTTCTATCCGAGACCTTCTTCTAATTCAAGAGCGATACACTCGAGTCCTCTTTTGACTCTTGTGTGAATTTTCCTCAGCTTCAACCTGCACGTGCATGTGAGCCGTGGGTGATCTGTTCCAAGGCCGGCCCCAGCCTGGTTTTAGTGGCCCAGGTAGAACTTCTCCATCGTCTATTCCTGCCGATGTAGTCATTTGTATTCTGTCAGGAGAAGTCTAGGTGGCTGGATAAGGAGTCGTTGGTCCTGCAAGATTCTATCACGCAATCGCCAGCTCTGTTTCTATCCCCAATGTCATTATTTCCCAACGGTGTCCCTTCCTCTTTGCTTCTGACTTTTGAGTTCTAATTGCTAAAAATCATCGAGGCATCTTGAGTGTAGATTTTATCAATTTCAGACAGAAGAAGTCAGTAGGATTCTTCAATTTCCTCATTTCTGGCTTCAGGGGTGTGGCAGTTACTTAGTCTCCTGTCAACTTACAAAGGGGTGGAGACTAGCCTGTCAATCAGGTTACAGCTAGATGACTGCATTTGGAGGCACCACAGAAATAGATGGCTTACTGAGGACCAGATACACACATACTTTGCTTGTCTTCCTGCTGACAAGCCACCTGGAACCAGAGCCCTGGAACTGGAGAAGTTACGTGGAGACCCACGCCAGTGCTGAGATGCTTCCACTGACACTGCATCCGGAAGACTTTCCACCCACTGGCCTGTGATCTTCCAGCATTTGGCATCATTTCATGTGTTGTGTAAGTCTGAAGAGGAATTTCTAGACTGGTATCAGACATGTGGGCTAATATCGGACTTATGAACCTGATCTGGACTGGGCTGGGAAGTTTCTTCAATATACATTTATTCTTTAATATACACAAAGAATTTTTCTTTCTTTCTTTTTTTTTTTTTTTTTGGTTTTTGGGATATCACTGCCCTCTGGTCGTGGGAGTAGGAGACCCAGCCTTGCTGCTGGATTTGAAACTCCAACCCAGTGGGCTGCAGTCCCATGCACAACCACTACACCACCGGGGCTCAGCCCTGAATTATTCTTTCTTATACACATATGAGTGTCTATGAATTTGTCTTTCTAGTCAACCCCAACTAATACCAGGAGTTAATGTGGAAATTTAAATAATAGTTGTATTAACTATTTCCATGTATGCATCCAGATATGACCTTATGACAGATAGCATTGTCCATCAGGATCGCTCTCGAAATGTCCTTTTTGATGTCAACTACGAAGCTGCTCCTTTTGAATTTTTCATTCTAGTAACTCATAGGATTATCCAATTCAAAATGGCCAATAACAGCCCATTTCAGTTTACGAATGCCGGGGGTCATGTCTGGCATTCCATTTCACTTTGTGTGGCTTCCGGTTTTCCTAGATTCATACTTCATATGCTTCAAGTTCTGAGTCTTCATTCATGCTCTCAGCTCTTCTCATTTGGAGTGGTGTCCCCATCAGTCCGTGAAGGTCCCGGAAGCTTTGCTCTGCTCTTGTGATTCTGGTCGATTCTCCTTTCGGGAGGCCGCTCTTCCTCAGTTGTATTTTGAGTGTCTTCTGCACCGAGGGGCTCATTTTCCTTCCAGACACCATTCTGCTTCTTTTCATCTGGTTTTCAGTATCTGGCAGTGTTCCACTGCTCGTCATTAGCCGTTCCCTGGCAAACACCTCAGAAGGGGCAATCTGTTCCTTCTTAGTTAGCTCTTCAGCGAGAAGCTCTCCTGAACTACGCTCACCTTGGAAGACCCTGCTGATTTTGGAAATACCGGTGACAGAATGCTAAGCACCACAGCCACACACTAGCCACCATTGTATCACAAAGAGACTGAGAATTGGGGAGCCCTTAGAAGCAGCACTTGGGAAATCAATTGGGATATTGTGTGGGTATTTCTACTGCAGAAGATCTCCCCCCCCCCCTTTTTTTTTTACTAAAAAGATAAGAAGTCACTTTGAGGAGCTAGATGCACCTGATGCAAACCCTGCTATTTTCAATGGTCTTCTGTGCCTCCGAAAGCTAGACTGTGAATAAAGACTAAAGACGGTCACCAAAGCATGGCTGCCTTTGATGATGGTGTTGACCAAGAAGTGCAGCCAGAATGTTCTTTAGAAGCAAGGATGCCATGGATTGGTTTCCTGTAGTTTGGGCATGTTAACAAGAGGAACCCAGCCCCGGGGAAGGACATCCTGATTAGGAAAGTAAAGGACCTGTGAGCAAGTGGTGGACTGTCTGTAAGATTGACTCACCCAGTGACTGCCACCATGGGCTCACACATAACCATGGCAGCTAGGACAGTGCAGGACTGTGTAGTGTTTGTGTGTTGTACAGGGGATCACTAATCACTAGAACCAACTCTGTGGCCTCTAAGAATAGTAAGAACAGAACAACAACCACAGGCCAGCTGTCGTTTGATGGGTTAGAAAGTTCAAGCAGAATGTGAAGTAGAAAAAGCTTGTTCTTGGGGACACCCCACCCCTTACATTACTGCTTTGGTGTTGTTGCTATTGAGTCAATTGACTCATGACTACAGGTGACCCCGTGAACAGTGGAATGGAATACTCATCCCTGTGATCAGGGATGGTAACTTGTAGGCTTTAATGATGGGCACACAGCATCATGCTGTTCTCCCTAATCCATCTTTGTCTGGAGTTCCCCTGCGACCTGTTCAGTATCATATCAACATGCAAAACTTCACTCCCAGTCTTGGTAATAGTTGTGCTTGGGGTGCGTTGGCTGGGAGCCACACCCTGGTGTCCTGCATGGAAGAGGAGACGCCTTCCACAGAAACACCAGTATCGCAGAACCTTGACATATGTCTTGTTCTGTCTGCCCCCTTTTAGCAGCACCAAGCTCCATCTTCGCTCCATGTTCTTTCAGGCAATGCTACTCTCCAGCCTTTAGTTTACCCCTGGGGACTCAGCCACCACCTCTTCTAGAAGGCCTCCCAGATGCTCCTCCATCTCCCCTCATCTCAGCCAGATGGGATCTGGGGAGCGGTGTGAGACGCTGGATCCTTCCATGGGGATGCTGAAGATCCAGCTTTGAATTCTTCTCTCACCACTTCCTAGTCCTGGGACCTTGGCAAAACACTGGGTTTCCACATCTCCCTATGAACTACTGACAAGTGACTTCCCAGGATGCCATGCTATGACATCCCCAACAGTGCTCAAACATGAAGGATGCTCAACCCCTAAGAGCTTCCTTCCTGTCAGCCAAACATTTGCCCTCGTGTTGTCAATATCAGCCAGCCATTCATTCAAGAACACTTCCTTGAGCAGGAAGGCAGAACGTGTGATGAGAAGACTAAGGCAAGATAAGAGAGGGCACGAGTATGAATGTGTGTGTGTGTGTGTGTGTGTGTGTGGTGCAAGCTTATAGGGCCCTCAGGAAAGACCTCAGTGGCAAGGTGCTACGTGAGCCAAAAGCTGAGAGAATGAGCCATGTGGGTTTCAGAGAAGAAGATAAAAGACAAATGCATGATCCTGGAAATAAGAACCTGACCACTGTGTCTAGAGGACAGCAAAAATGCAGAGGTGGGAAGATCAGGGAGAGCAAGGAAGAGGGGCTAGCGTCAAGGGGCTGAAGTTAGGGAAGCAGCAGGGGCCATGTGCCATGGGGCCTTTGTCAACTGTTTTAAGGTTTCTTCTTCTTTCCTCTCCTCTTCCCCTTCCCTGTGCCCCTCCTTCTTATACTCCTCCTCCTCCGTCTTTGAGGTGAGAAGCCAAGTCAATAGAGAATGTTGAACAGAAAAAGAATGACAGCTTTTAAAAAAGATTCTATTCCAGCTGTATGGAGAACCACTTCTTAGGAGAAATTGATCAATAGGAGATTGCTGTTATCTAGGTAAGAGATAATCGTGATTTGATCAAACTATAAAGGCCACAGGTCAAATCTCAGCTCAATTCTTTTCTTTTAATCTGGGCTAATCTGCTTCATGCACATACGGTCCAGAAATTGGTGAATAATTGGGGCAGATTTTACAGTAAAATGTGTGATTTGGACTGAGCTCCAGTGGCGTAGTGGTTGTGGGCGGGACTGCGGCCCACTGGGATGGAGGTTCAATTCCAGCTCTGTGGGAGCAAAGGCTGCACCTCCTACTCCCACCACCAGAGGGCAGTGATCCCACCCCCCCCCAAAAAAAAAACCCCAAATTTTAAAAAAGTGTGGTTCTACCTCTCAGTGGCTCTTTTTTATGACTCTGCCCCCCCTTTGTTATTTGATGGCGGTGGCTGCCCCCAACTCTATGATCTGGTCATTTAGGCCAGCAGAGCTATAGGTTTACCCTTATAGCTTTGCAAGTCCTGTGTGGTTCTTACAAGGATCTCTGGAGGCCCAGTGGAGAAAAGATTGGACTACAAATCAGAAAGTCAGTTTCTGAACCGCTCCTTAGGAGGAATATGAGGCTATCTGCTCCAATGAAGATTTACAGCCTCAAAAGCCCTGTGAGTTGGAATCAACTCAGTAGCCGTAGATATGAATAGGTGACTCCCTACTGTCGCTAGACATCAGGTTAAAAGTCGTAAAACACGGAATACTCATCCCATGCATTCTTTCCCCCCTCAGTGTTGATTCCTCTCCAGAAATGGCCTGTTTTTGTTTATTCTCTAGTGCCTTCACATAGCTCTTTTGTTTGTCTGTGTTCATTTTTTCATGTCTTACCCAGAGTTAAGAGTTATCTGTAGGAACTAATAGATGCTCCCTGAGTTGCTTTCGAAACAGAACCGTCAGAAGTTTTGTTTTGGAAATTTGCGTTTGAGATTTCATTAGCTATCCGAGTGGAAGTGCTGAGCAGGCCATGGGATATGTTCACCTGGAGTCGGGAGAGAAATCAGTCTACATTTGACGTGGGAGCTGTATCCGGGGCTCACGTGCTTTGTGGAAGGGTGCGATCTACGGATGTCGTCCCCGCTCCACCGCGAGGGCTGACCCACGTTCAGACGCCATTGAACTGGGCGTGTGACTCCTCCAGTGCCCTTGGAAGCATTTTACCGATGAGGATCAAACACTTACCTAGAGATTATCCTCACCACAGGCCAACGAGCAGCACTGCCATCCATGGAAGAAAAGAAAAGGTGGAGCGTGTCAAGGACCGCATTCTACTTGGCTTCACAATCAGCATCCGTGAAGCCGCTGTGAGGAAATCTAACAGCATCCTGCACTGGGTCCCTCGCAGCAACTAGCTTCACGCTAACAACCTGGCAGTGCTCAGACCAGCCCGGGAGCCCACACTGCTCTGGAGTAGATCCTGATTCCTCGTGACCCTCCGAGACGGCTCGAGTCCATTTCCGAGACTGGCAAGCATTTTGGGAACCGGAAGCCTCATCTTTCTCCCTTGAGTGGCTGGTGGTTTCGAACTGCTGACCGTACAGTTAGAGGCCAACTCATCACCAATTACAAAAATAAGGAGGGATAGTTCTCCCTTGGGAAGAACGTGGTCGAGAGTGGATTAACTAATTGGCAGAAAAATGCCTATCCTTGCTTGGGTATGACCTTCTTCTCCAAAAAACTTGCCTGGGCATAGCCTTAGAGAGTTCTCGAGGATAGCCAATCACAGAACTTACTTTTAGTCGCCAAGCAGAACTTTAAAAACTATTATTGCTCGTCCCTGGTGTTTTGATATGAACACCCTGCATGGCTCCTGCTAGGTGACGCACTGTGCTGAACTTCTCTCGACAGTGTGTTTCCTCACCTGTGAATTGTCATCCTCCAGCAACACACTTCCTCTTGTCATTTCGAACAGAGTCCATTTCTCTTCTCCTTGTTGGCAGAGTGGGTAAAACCACCTGGGTTGTGAAAGTAATTATAAAGGAGAAACAAGCCCAGAACAAAAACCCTGGTACATTCCAGTGTTTCATGGTCAGGGTGATGAAGGAGAATCAGCAAAGCAGATGAAAAAGGAGAAGCTAGTGGTGGTGGAGGAAAATCCAAGAGAACGTGTTGTCTTAAAACCCACATAAAGGAAGTGTTCCAAACCAACAGCACCACCAACAAAATACCAAGGACTGGTCGTGAAGCAAGGGGACGGTTAAAAGCTAACTATTTGTTTTAGAAACATGAGCCTGGGTGAGTCTTTTTGTTCAAAGAAGTGAATCGAAGGGTGGTGGAACCAGAGCTGATGGCAATGAGATATAGACGTGGCATCCAGAAGTGTGGAGAGATCATCCTTGGAATCTTACCATCAGAGAGGGCAGAACAATGACAACAGAAGCTGGAGAGGGCTAGGGGGTCGGGCGCTGGGTTTGATTTTTGACTTTGGGGGCGGATGCACCATGTCATTATACAAAAGAAGTAAGTCACTGAGAGAGAATGACCGAGTGTCGAGAGAGAGAAGGAGCAGGACCCTGTGTACAAGCTGAGCCTCAGAGAGCATCCTGAGCACTTATGCACAACAGCCGGAGAGATGTTGGGTGTCGAATGTGATGGGAGGTGAAGGTGGGGAAGAAAGAACCCCAAGCGAAATTGGCTGCCATTGAGTCAAGGCGGACTCATGGCGCCCCTCTGTGGGTCTCTGAGACTGTCTCTGCTTTCAGGAGTATCAAAAACCCAGTCTTTCTCCTGAGTGGCTGATGCTGGTTTTGGACCACCTCCCGTGACAGTTGCAGCCCAAGGTGGAAAGAATGCCAAGAACTATCATGAGAAACTCTGGCCTGGAAGGTATGTGAGGCCGGGTTGACTAGAGAAACAAACCCATGTACACTCAAATAGATATCTGAGAGAGCTTTATATTGAAGAACAATTGGATATCAAGTCAACATCCCAGCCCAGTCCAAATCAAATCCATGAATCCGATACTAGTCCATAAATCCCTCTTCAAATGCTCGCAGCATGTAAAATGAGGCAACATGCAGGTCAGTAGGTGCAAAGTCTTGTGGATCCAGTGGTGGTGGAAGCATCTCCAGGGCTCTCAAAGTTCTCAGTATGGGTCCACGTGACTTGTCAACAAAAAGGTGAAAGGGGAGAGAGAGAGAGAGAGAGAGAGAGAGAGAGAGAGAGAGAGAGAGAGAGAGAGAGAGAGATCAGCCTTCAGTGAGTCATTTATATAGGTTGCACCTCCAAATGAGGTCACCCACAGGCTAGACTCCACACCTACACTTTCTTTCTCAAGTTGACACGAAATTGTGTAACAACCACAGAAGGGAACAAAAGAGGTGGGAGGAAGAGCCAAGGAAATTGCAGAGGCAGAGTGCAATCCTGATGGCATCAAAGACTGTGGTCAAAACTTGGCTGGGTCAACCCCACCCTTGGACCTTTTGCTACTCTATCTGTGAGGGAGTGAAATTCCCCTTCCTTGATTGCGTTGGTTTTTTGTTGCTTAGAACCAAGATCATCTGAAATAATAAATATAGTTGGGACAAAGATTTCAAGAACACATTTTCATAGGTCATAACTTCATCGATGGTAAGAAATGTCTGCCAATTAATCATCCTTTATTTTGACAGACCAGAAGGTCTGAGTCCCAGTGAGTATTGCTATTCTTTCTACTACCTCTGGAAAGATAGTGTCAAGAATACTGCCTAAACTTAGATGATCTTTGGTGCTGTTAGGGGCCATCGGGCTGGTTCCTCCTTATAGCCTTCCCATCCTAAAAAAATCTCTTTAGTGTCTTCTTGTCAAACTGCCTTTAAATCTGAATTACATGCTTTGATACCTTCAAAGATAACAAATCATGGTCTTTTATTAGAAAAAAATAGTGCTGAGAATAGGAGGCAGGTCTTTTTGAATCATAAACTCTTTCACGAGAGTCCAGTGTCCACTAGAACATCACCGTGGAAACGAAACCTGGCTACTGTCCAGCGTGTCTCATGAAGTAGAAAGCTGACTCTTGGATTCCTCTGCCAAGTCTGACCATGTGACTTTCGGCACGGCCTGTGCTGCCGATGTCAAGAAAGACAGTTCTCTTCTTACGAAGTCCAAGTCCCTAGGGGGAGCTATAATGTCTACATAGAGGCTGCTTTTCAAGGTCTCTGTTGTTGGTGTTGGGTCTCCTCAAGCTGATTCCGACTCAAAGTGAGCCCGTGTATTACAGAATGAAACACAAGCACTAGCAGGTCTCGCACCACCCTCACAGCCATTGCTTGGTCTGAATGCATTCTTGAAGTCACTGTGTCATCATATTGAAGGTCTCCCCCACCCTCTCTCCCCAGGTCCCCTACTTTACCAAATGACAAATTCAAGAGGAATCCCACACACTCATCATTAAAAAGGGACATTTCAACATCATCTTGAAGTACAATACACTTTGTGATAGGATAGCATCTACATCCCTACAAGGATGTCCAATTAATATCACGATTTTTCAGATTTTTGCACCAAGCACTAAAGCGAATGATGAAGAATACTCTTCACTTTTGGGGGAAATAAAATCGATCAAATATGGAATTGAAATGTATTGATAATTATTGGTGATTGGAATACGAAAGTTGGAAACCAAGAGGGAGGGACAATAGTTGGGCAGTTTAGTATTGGTGACAGAAACAAAACTGGAGATTGCGTGATAGAATGTTGTAAGACCAATGACATCTTCATTGACAATATCTTTCTTCAATAACATAAACGGTGACTATACATATGGACTTCTCCAGATGGAAGACACTGGAATCAAGTTGATGACATCTGTGTGAACAGATGATGGAGAAGCTCAATATCAGCAGCCAAAATGAGGCCAGAGGTTGACTTTGAAGCAGACCATCAATTGCTCATATGTAAGTGCAGTTGGAATTTGAAGAAAATGAACACCCGTCTATGAGAACCCAAAGAGGACCTGGAGTATGTCCCAGCTGCATTTCAAGATTATCTCAAGATCAGATTTGACACATTGAACACTAGTGACAGAAGACCTGATGATGGACTGTGGGAGGACATCAAGCACATCATACGCAAAGGAAGCAAAACGTCATTAAGGAGACAGGCTAGAGAGATAAAGGATCAAAATCAAAGAGTGTCTAGCCTACAAGTTAGAGGTTGGACGTTACCAGTGATTCTGTAGATGCCTAGGAATTTGCTTTATTGCAGATTACAGATTTGAGGTTACAGTCCCGAAAACTCTGGGGAGCAGTTCTAACCTCTTGTTATTGGGTACCCTTCAGCCAATTCATACTCATGGGAACCCCCTGTGAGAGAGTAGATCCACCTGTGGGAATTCCTGGGTGCTGCTCTTTACAGAAGGGGCCTTGGTGACACCGTGTTTTAAGCACACCATGGAAAAAGGCAGTGGTAGTCTGTGATCTTAAATGATTTCCATCCTTGGAAAGGTGGCCATTTGGCACCAAAAAGACCAGCTCAGCACAGCTCTGCCAAAAGCCACAGCATGGCTTTTGTCAGTTCCTATTTTCTGCAGATGGACAGCAGGACATGATCCTGGGCAACCAGCGAGGTCATTCAGGAATCTGGGGGTGAGGAAGAGGGTAGATGGTGCCGCTGACTCATTGCTCTGACTCACTTAGTCTTGGGTGATGTGTGAGCTGGAAGGACCAAGGAAGGGCACAGCCAAAATGTCTGGACTGGGGCCAGACTCCAGAGAACTGGGGGCATGGAGGCCTCTGGCATAATCCTGGGGTGAGGGAGAGAAGTGTGGTCAATATGAATGTTATATGGTGGCTGCCACTCTAGCGGGGTATGTCTCCAGTGGCAGGAAGCTCAAAGGACCAGCCCCACATGAAGGAGTATAGTGAAGGCATAGCTGCTGAACTCAGTCACTGAGGGAACCAAAGATGGGGGTAGCCTGTGCCCTGAACCAACAAGACCACAAGAGTGTGGTCTGGGGGAGCAAGGAGCTTCCCTGGCTTCCAGATCTCCCTTCTTGCTATGGAACTTGTGGGAGAAATAGGCCGAGTGGGTAAGCCAGAGACCTGGGGACTTAGTAGCTTACCAGGTGCTGACCTATTTTTCTCGAGGCAGTGGATGACTATCCTGTCTGAAACAGATGCCCCAGAGCCTGGGCTAGTCTGAAACCATCAGTTGCTTCTGAGTCGTTGGGCTCATGATAACACCAGCCTGTCACAGTACCATTGAACTGGATGGGGTGATGTGTGGCTGCTTGGTGGGGAGTAGTTCTCCAAGGACCCAAACCCACAAAGATGAGATTGTCTGTTCCCATAAAGATTTACAGTCTTAGAAACCCTAGATGGGGAGGAGGGATATAAGTCAACATTGATGGCAGCGGTTTTGACTGTTGGTCTGCAACAAGTTCTAACTTGTAGTTTGGAAAACACCACTCCAACCACGGATGCCGATCAGCTGGGTCTGTCTGAGCAGCACAAGGGCCCCCCTGACGCTCACACATGACATACTAACTCAAAGGCAGTGGTGTTGGTGGAGCAAAGGGTAATGAATGAACAGTCTAGCATTCTAGAAAGAGCAGGCCTACAGGGTGTCACTAGCACATCTGGACAGAGTCCAATATTCAATAGTGGTACTGCCTTTCTCAGACTCAAATAGCTACAGCAGCCTGCAAGATGATCTCGGGAAGTAGCTCTGATTGGCTCACAAGAAGAAGTGGTGGGCTCTGGGGGGGCTTCAGGAGTTCATGTCCACATAAGGGTGGGTGAAAGCATTTACTCCGTGCATTAGCCTGGGTGACTAGAGAAACAATATGTGAATCCAGAGACACATATGTATAAGAAAGAGTTTTATGTCAAAGAGTAATTGTACCTCAAGAAAACGTCCCAGCCTAGTCCAGATCAAGTCCAGAATTTCCTCTTCAGAATCATGCAGCCGCAAGCAATGATGTAAAATGCTGGGAAATCACCAAGTGACTCAACACCAAGAAGGTGAAGACAGAGAGAGAGAGAGAGAGAGAGAGAGAGAGGTTTGAGGATCCCAAGATCTTCCTTAAAAGAAGGCCACACCCACAAGGTGACATCATCAGGCTGTGACCTGATTGACAGGCTAGACCCCACCCTCTATACTTTTATATCTTTAAGTTGACAAGAAATTATGTAACGATCACACTCTGTTCAAGCCAATTAGGGCCTTTGAGGGGCTGGGATGCTTCTAGATCAGCTACATTTCATCCAGAAAAGTCAGAAATCAGAACCCTAAACTATGGAATTGCCCTGTTTTAAAGTGTCCACAGTTCTAAATCATTTTTACACACCGAGTGGGTTGATGGTATCTAGGCTAAATGAAAACACGGTAGCCCTCAGGTCTCCACTCACACCTTTGTTTGCTGCCTGCAGGAGTCCCTGGGTGGACCCAATGGTTCAGAGTGTGGCCACCAGCTGAACAGTGGGCAGTTCCAGTCTCCCCAGAGGCACTGAGGAAGGCAGGTCTGGCAATCTGCCTCTGCAAAGCCGAAGCCTTGAGAGGTCCGCTTTGTACTCATGGGGTGTCAGGAGGACTCAGTTCCACAGCAGCTCATTGTGCGTTGGCTTGAAGGCCCCGGGAAGGACAAGCGTGGCAAGGCTGTCGGGCACACCCGTCTCCCCCACTGCTTGTGGAGAGAGCTCACAGATGTCAGGTTTGGGAGAAGGAGGGAGGCCGGTGTACGATTGGAGGCAGGAGGCAGATGTGCTGTGAGCCTTTGGGGGCCAGCAGTGCTAACTTCTCTAATGGGTGAGGGTGACCCCATTGAAGGTCACCTTGTAGGAGAAGGAACCAGAGTCTTTGAGAAGGAGATTCCTGGGGCTCACCCAGGACTCATGTGTTTGGGGATGCCTCTCAAAGGACCGGTCTTTTCTCCTCTCCCTCAAGGACTCACAGTGGGTATTGCTTTAGCCACCCCGATGGCAGAAGAAAGCGATTCCAACAGCCATGCTCGGGTTTTCTCTCTAAGGGACGAGACTGACCTCTATTTACAGGGAGTCATCCCTGGGGGAGGTGGGATGTGGGTCAAGACAGATTCCTGCAAAAGAGCATATGCACCCAGGCCACTCCACCATTCATACATAAACAAACAAACACAAAAACCCCACACTGGTTTTCAAAACATTACACTACTTTGAGAATTTAGGTCACAAATACATATTTCTACAAAATTGCCATTTTACCCCTCCTCACAAATCTCCCCCACTTCTGCTCTCCTGGAAGAAGCAAAGTTAGAAGGAGGGGATATTCTTTCAAAGGACTTGTTCTGCACGTACAAAAGTACATAGGCCACTTGTTTGGGGCTGGCTTTGTCTTGCCTTTCTGGACAGTTCTGAGCCTGACTGGAGAAGAAACTCTTAGCCCCGCTGTCTCAGACCACCTCCCGAATCAGTATGTGTCACTCCACATCACCCTGTCACAGTGCAGAGAGGTCGGGCAGACGGAGTGTCCATGCAGGAGGGGCAGCACCGTCGGTTCCACAGGCCCGGCTCTTCTTTGATCATTGCCCAGGATCAGGTCTGCACAGCCAGGCCCATCCTTGCCCAAGGAGGGTCCCACTTGCCACAGCGCTGCCCCCTCGCTGTGGTCACTGAGCGTGAGGTTCTGCAGGAACTGGGGAGACGCCACGGTGGACCAGTCTGCTGGGTCTCAGGGTGAGACCAGGCGCTGAGCTGCCCCTGGAGTCAGAATGCAGGTGCGCAAGGCAAGGTCTTTGCTGGCTTTGGGGCCTCTCCAGCCCCACGAAAGTGTCTGCTCCCCCCAGGACAGACCATGTCAGGTCCATTCCCATTCCCATGCAACAAATGCCTCTCGGGTAAGACCAGAGGACTCCCCCTGCTTATGCACACAAGCAAACCTAACTTGTTGATCCATGTGTCGTAAATTAGGATCTCTCCCTACGATTTTCTTGGCTGTAATTTTTATTCCATCCTAACCCTAACCCTAACCTGCTGTAATTTTTATGGGATGCAGAAATTGAGTGGTTAAGCATTTGCTGAGGAAGATGGAGAATTGTAGCCTTCAAGATGGACTACAACTCAGGAGAAAGAAGACCCAAATCCTCACAACTGGACCATTACGTGACATCAGGATAAAACAGAGAAAAGTTGAAGCTGTCAAGGATTTCTTCCTGCTTGGATCCATATCAATGCTCATGGAAACAGAAGTCAAGAATGGCACGTGACATTAGTTAAATCTGAGACCTCTTTAGAGTGTTGAAAAGGAAGGACGTGACTTTGAGGACTAAGGGATGTCTGACGCTAGCCTGTTACTTCCCATCGCCTCAGGTGCGTGTGACAGTTGGACCTGGAAGGAGGAAGACTGAAGAACTGCTTCCTTTGAATGGTGGAGGTGGAGGAGACTCTTGAAAGTAAGTACCATGAACTCCTCAAAGCACCAACCGATCTGTCGTGGAAGAAGAGTGGCCAGAGTGCTCCTGAGACACAAGGCCGGAGAGGCTTTGCCCTTCATACTCTGGACATGGGGTCGGGAGAGACCAGTGTCTGGAGAAGGACATCCTGTTTAGTCCAGTGGAGGGGCCTTGAGAAAGAGGAAGGCCTTCACCACGGTGGATGGCCGTGCCAGCTGCAACAAGGGACTCGGGCACAGGAACAATGGTGAGGATCCTGCAGGACCAGGATGTGTTTCGCTCGGTCGCTGTGGGTCAGACCTGACTGGATGACACTTAACAATAACAAGATCAGATCACAGGTCTTCCTTCCACAGCAGCCTCATGCGCCTGCCTTAACTTTGAGCAGTCCAGACTGCTAGCCTTTAGTTAGCAGCCAATCCCAAACCATGTGTGCCCCTCCCGCCCCTGGAGACTTTCCCACCTTAGTCACGAGTCATGCCTTGACTGCCTTCGTCAGAACATCATGTAGTGTCCCACTCATGGCCCTGTTGCTGAGACTGTAGTCCCGTTTGACCTGTGATGCATTGATCTAGCGCCAATCATATCACAACCTGAAGGGCCGCTTCTGACTCCCACATACCTCCAGACAAGCCACCCCCCCTTTGACATCTCTTCAGTGTGTGTGTCCTAAAGGCATTTCAAGTTCCAACTGTGAATCGATGTTTCCCCTCCGCTCTCTCTCTAGAACGCTCTCCCTTGCCCAGTGAACCCCTCCGAGAGCAGGAACCGCCTTCCCTTCAAGTGTGCTGGCTAGAAATCCAAGAGCCGTCTCTGATTCATCTTACACATAGCCCAGTGGTTTTCTTCCCAAATATCTCTTTACCCACTTCTCTGTATCTCTGCCACCACCAGCCTGATACTAGGCCTCCTCCGTCTCTCGCTTGGAGCAGATGATAGCCAGCTCCTGGCTGGGTTCTCAGTTTCCCCCCTTGTCTTCATATGATCCATCAGTCTATGGTCCACAGTCTATAGATGCTCTAGGCTCCACAGTCGTCAGTCATGGAGAACAGTAGGCATCTCCTGTCATTCTATCACTGAAAAGTCTTCATGGCTTCTCATTTCCCTAGGATTAAGGTCCAGCTCTTTCCCAAGGTTTATAAAGTCTCGTGGAGGCCCTAGTATTTCCAAGACCCAATAATCACTGAGCCTTGAGTGAGAGGCCTAGGAGAGGCCTCCTAGTTGTATGTTTCCACATTGTCATTTTACATTCCTTGGTGAAATCATTTCATTAGTCTCTCTCTCTCTCTCTCTCTCTTCCTTGTCTAGAGTGTTATTGTCACCAGTAGCCACTGAGTCAGCTCTAATGAATGACATGACAACTCTCTTTAGAACAAAAGAAAACACTGCCAAGTCCTGAATCATTGCTGGGATGTTTGAGTGCATGGCTGACACCACAGGGACAACCCACTTATTTGAGGGTTTCTCTTCCCTTCACTAACTCTCCTCAGCAAGCAGTTGCTCTTCATGATGCACAGAAAGTAAGTGAGTTGAAGTCTGGGCCAAAGAGTCTATGATCTCTGGGGGTTTCCTAAGCTCATTTTTGGAAGTAGGCAGTCAGTCTTCCTAGTCTGTCCTAGTCCTGACACTCCACAGAAACCTGGCAATGGAGAGGCTGGTGACACAGCAACACTCAAGGCACCACAGGGTGGAAGACCAACGGATGGATGGTGGTGGCACAGAGTATAACCTCCATGAAGTTAGCAGTCATGCCCGGCACATGGAAAGTAGCTCAGTCCACATGGGCTGGCCCTGAGGCCTTCTTCAAGATGATGCCTCTGGGCCCAGACACAGGATGTGCACGGCACATGTGTCTCATCCTGGTGCTGACCTATGGAGCCTGGCATCAGAGGGCAGGGGGAAGGGTTCCCAGGAGACTGGAGCACCAAGTGGGTATGGTTACGGGGACGGGAAGAGAGGCCAGCAGGCAATGAAGTCTGTGGGGAAGTCCACTTTGAGCCTAGATTTATCACAAGGTCAGCAACCGTTGTCTGTGACTTTCAATCACTGCCACATAATTGGGACCCATTCACATCCCCTCCCAAGATTTATGATTACTGGAATGATTATAGGGAGGCCCAAGGCCTTTAATCAGGTGGCCAAAGAAGCTGAGAGGAGCCAGGGAAGAAGATCAGACTGCTTCTGCATTAGCCTTGGGCTCAGAGAGATGGGCTCAGAGGGATGACCTCTCAGGTGGCGGGGGCACCACCCAGGTGCCTTATGCAGGCACACAGGTCCGGCACTTAATATATGTGGAGTCCTAGAGAAGAACTGCCCTGAAATTTAAATTCTCATCTCTTCAAATGAGCTGGACTGCAGCATGATACTGAAATATCAATTTCAGAAATCCCCATGGTAGGGGTCCCATTCATGTCCGTTGATGTTGAGGTGAGCAGATGAGCACATAGGAGGAGATAGGGACCTACTGAAGAAGCTGGACAAGGCGCCCAAGCAGAAAGCCAATCACCTTCATTCTCTCTGACCTCCTACAAACCTCTTTTGGGATCCATTGTTCCATGTAGGGAAACCCCAGACAAATCCCACAGCCTTTCTGATCTCTCTCAAGTGATAAACTATCCAGCCCAGTGCAACATCAGAATTTAATCTCCAGTCCCTTGACAATGTCTCTGCTTGGCCAGTTCCGGTCAGGAGAGCAGTGGAGAGAGAAGTGGCCCATTCCTTTATGCCTCCTCCCACTATCCAGGAGAGCTAGGTTGCTCCAGGGTCAGAGGAGGCAGGGGAGCAAGGAAATGGAGGAAAGGACTTGCTTGACTGTTGATAGCTGTACGCCGGCAGTGAGGCTTCCATGATGCTTCTCACTTTCCCTGTGAGAGACCAGGTTTGATTCTCAGCTCCAGCAGTTCCAAATGGCCTCTTTTTCTGTTAAAAATCAGTGCTTAGTTACACATATAATGGTGGATTCCCCATGTAAATAATATGGAAATACCTGTGTCAAGAAACTAAACTTAACTAATGAAGCGAAAAACCCCTCTGATTGCCAGTCTCCCTGCAATAGTCACCTGGTACAGAACCAGGTGAGTGAATACGACCCTTCTAGCTAGCTTCTGGGTAGTCCCCATGGCATGATTGTGTGGGATTATGCAAAGGAGATGCCCGTGGCCCACCCACAGGGTAGGATAGCTTGCTAATAATCTAAGTAAGGTGCATGCCACCCTTGGGGTGGAACCATGCAAAAAAGGTGTAATGGAATGCTAGCAGGGAATTGGTCAGTTTTGTGGAATGCTAGTAGGGGATTGGTGAGTTTTGTGGAATGCTAGCAGGGGATTGGTCAGTTTTGTGGAATGCTAGTAGGGGATTGGTGAGTTTTGTCATCTCACTAGGCTTATAATGTGCCATCCTAGAAGGAGTCCAGAGGCCTCATGACCAGAAAGAAAGACGACCCCAGAATGGAGCACATACATGGTTTGGACCTGGGATCCCTTCCCTGAGAGTTGCCGAGATCAAGAAGTGAGAGCGAGTTGGGGCTGTACCAGGATGTCAATGGCGCCATCCATTTCTGTGAGGAAGGAAGCCCTCACACATCAGCAAGGGGGCAGCGGCTCTTCTGTTTACAATATTTGCAGACATCTGTGTGAATAGGAAGTTGATTAGGACGACCAAACGCAAAGCTCCCTCATGACCGCCCAGTCAAGTCTGACTCCTCAAGACTCCAGAGGACAGAGTCACACTGCGCCTGAGGGTTTGTGAGACTGCCCCTCTTTCTGGGACAGAAAGTCTGCTCTTATACCAGGGAGCAGCTGGGTATACTTCTGACCTGTTCACCCTGTGATGAGCAGCCCAGCCCAACAGGGGTCCATCACACCAACAGGACTCTGATCAGAATGAGGACTCCTGAATTTTTTATCTGCTAGGTTTATTTTGCGGTGTTTTTTTTTAAATAATCATTCTGTCCCACAGTTCTTTCAAGGGTTCGGCTAGATATTCAGGCTGTGATGCTAATGCACATTCTATTTTTTTAATGGAAAAAGAATTCTTTATTGTAATTAAGCAATCACCAAGTCACTTGCAGCAGTCTACAAGGCCATTTAAGAACCTCCACAGTTTTATTGGGTCATAATCCAAATGTATAATCCCATAGTTCCATCATATCCAGGAGAGTTTTACAATCATGACCTCAACGACTTTTAGAACATTTTCTTTTTGTGTTATTAGCTCTCCCTGTCCCCTCCACCCCCCACCCCACCACAAGGAACCCTTAATCCACTTTTATTGTGAACCAGGATCCTGATTTCAGGTTTAACCCCATTTACAGAAATGAATGAGCAGGCTGCTCAGTTTGGGGTCTGACCCCTGACTCTTGTTGGGAGGTGATTACTAGTCATTCCCTAAAATCTCTTATTGATTCTTCTTCTCTCCGCTGCCAAAACTGGAGCAAAGGTCCTTCAGTTTTTCTGCGGAAACCCTCAGAGGCTGTTATAGTCAATCAGACCTATTTTCTGGGCTCTTTAAGCGTTTAGACTTTGTGCAAGCTTTGTTGATGCCAATGCCCGGTGACCCGGTAAGGAGGTTAGATCGACTTCTGTGAATTGCAGACACTGTAACGCTAGCTCATCTTTCCTCCATGATTCCAAGGAAGCTGATGGCGTCAAACTGCCCACCTCATGATCAGCAGCCCTATGTATAACCACTATATCACCGTGGCTCCTTATCTTATACATTGGGCCCCTTAGCTCAGAGTCGGGGTCCATCCCTCCTGCTTTTCCCATGGGTCACTTAATATCTGATGACACTGTGGGTTAGGCCTTGTGTTGTTGAGCACGAGGGTCCAAACTCCCTAGAAGTTCCACAGGAGGAAGATGAGGCTGTCTTGGCTTCTTTAAAGGTTTTATGGATCCAGAAGCCCTATCCAGGGTCACCTTGGGTCTAAATCAACTTGATGGCAGTGTGCCGGGGAGTAGTAAGAGTCTGACTCTTTCAGAAAAGAGCCATGAATCTAGCCAGGGCTTGGGGATGTCTTTGACAATAGTTGTAAGTTCTGCCAGGACCAGGGCTTAAATTCTATCATGGAAAGTGTCTCTCATTTCCTGATGTCGCTGTAGCAAGCAGCTATATCACAAGTGGGTGGCATTAAAGAATAGAAATCTATTTTCATACAAGAACCTAGAAGACTGAATTCAAGTTCTTCCTGTTGACTCTGGGGAGAAGATCCAGGCCTTTCCCAACCGTCCTTGGTCCTTGGGGATCTTCAGTTGACATCATTTTTCTCCTCCTTCTAACACCCCCTGTGTGTCATCTGCTGTAGTGGCTACTCTGAAATGATTCTGCTTAGGCTGCATTGTGCACTGATATGGCCTTATAACTTATAACAAAGAAAATCCTATTCCCAAATGTAACTACATCCACAGGCATGGCTGTTTTGAGGAGGACACAATTTGATATATGAAAGAAGGTGTATCAGGTTCTTAAGCAGGGTATACTTTTAAAGTCTACTGATGTTATTACAAAATGTGTGGGGAAGAAGACCATTCAGTTGCTGCCACACAAAATTGTGTGAAGGCCACCCCAAACCAACAAACACTCCTACCAGAGTGATAAGGACACATCACTGGAAATTCAAGTCAAGTCAAGATGGGTGGAGAGAAGCTTCGATGTCTCTGAGAAGGCAATCACATTGCTCCGCGTGGGAAAACTGGGAGAAGCAACCTCCCACCAGAGGGAAAAATGCTTAGCAATACTTAAATAGAGACCAAGGGGAGAATATGCTTAGTACTGTGTTCTTAATTGGACATGTTTGACCAAGTTTCTATCCAGCCCTTGGTGACCCAAGCCATGTGCCTGGAACTAGACTGGACTACTGGGACTTTAGACTCTGTTCTTTTGAGGTGCACAGTATCCTTCATAGATGGCACCAGAGAGTCTCACTGTGAAAACCCCACTAAGTGAGCCGGACTTTATCTCAAATTCCTCTGGAACCCTCGGATTTAAAGCTGAAACTCTCTAAAGGGAGCTGAAGCAGACGATTGCTATTCCAAGGACATAGTACTTGTGACATTGGACTCTAGTTTGAGTCTCTTGCCTTGAGGTTGCCCAATGAATGGTGACCTGGAACTACCATATACTTAGTACTTTAAGTATATGATATGATTGCTTTAATATGATACATAGTAATCTGGCAGGTGTGGCTCTGCTGCAGTGAATGAATATCTTTGGAAATGTCACCCTAACACCAAGTCCCATTGCTTGGGTAAAGAGTGTCCAGTCACTTAAAAGTATGATCTATACAAGTCAACACTTCATGCGGTATGGCTTATAGCTGGCCTGTATTCATATCACGTCCTTTTCTCAACAGTGTTGTAAATTCTTTTGTTTTTCTTATTATTTTAACTTTGCAACCCTTTCTCCCTAGGACAATCCTCAGAGATTTCCTTCTGCCTGTCCCTTCATTTTGCCTTTTGTCTTAAGTGTTGTTTGGTCACAAGGAAGAGGAGGAACATATGGTAGAATGTAGCATGGTCCCTGTAAGTCTGCTGTTTGCTCCCTCCCGACCGCCATTGGACGAGGAGACAGTTATCTGTGGGCTTCTGATAAGATGCAGGAGAGTCTCCTCCCCTCTGGACTATCCATCTTGAGAGTTTGTTTTTTATTCAAAGAATACCATCTCACTGGTATTGCCCACCCACTGGGATTGCTGGATTTATGTTTGTGGATGACAGAAACACAAAATTGTGAAGGCACCCAGGGGTCTCCTCAACCTCCCTCCCAAGCAAACTCCTGCTTTTCAATCCCACCATAGCATGGGTGTCTCTGTAAATTCTACATGGCAGGATCATTTGGACTTTCCATGGACCCTTTGGGAAATGTTTTACTTAACTAGAACTGCTTTCTGGAGATCTGCTGTAAAACGAAAAGGGAATGAAGTTTCTCAAATCCAGTGAGTGCTACATTTTGATATGAGGGTTTCTAAAAAGAATTCGGAGTCTACAGTTGCTCCTTTAAAGATCTCTTTTGTCAAGGCTAATAAAATTGAGAGCCTAAAGCGATCTTAGGTAAAACTGGCTTTTGTAGTGCCCTTCTAGTGTCCCTCTCTCATCATTATGGCTCAATCTTCCACTTCTTTCACACAGTCTGACCTCCATCCTTCAGCCCGCCTGTCTCCTCTTTCTACTGATCTGCGCCTCTTCTCTTTTTAAAAAATCATTTTACTGGGAGCTCTTACAGCTCTATCACAACCCATACAGACATCCCTGAATACCTTCTTAAAAACAAACAAACTGACTGTTTGATTGACATATAATTCACAAATTGCACAAGTCAGCCGTGGAATTAAATTAAGAGGAGTCATAATCATCACCACAATCAATTTTAGAGCATTTCTTCATTATTATACTCATGGTTGTTATCGCCCCTTTCCCCCTCAAACTCCTCTGTACATTCCCAAGAAATCATCCATCCAGCTACTGTCTCTGTAGATTCACCTATGCTAGAGTTCCTATACAGAGAAGCCTTAGGAGAAGCCAACGAACAGAATGCTAACAGTAGCAAAGAAAAACCTTAATCCAAAAAGCAAGCAGAACACCTTAAATACTAGAACAAATTTGAAAGCCGAACATATTAAATACGAGAACAAATTTAGAATGTGTCCGGAGGGAGATTAAATGATGACATGTTAAATGTTAACCTAGGCTCGTTTGCAATCATCTCCAGCTCCCTGTTCAAGGCATTCTGCATTGTACCAAGGCTATTCACATCCCTGGTTAGAGGGGATTGATTCCCCGGAGACTTAAATCATGTGTACTTCCTATTCACTTTTCCCACCCCTTTGATGAACTGTAGCAACTTTAAAATGGGTCAAAAGAGAGCTCAAAAGTTATTACATTTCAACCTAACTTTATCTGCCACATACCACTTTACAAATGTGCTCTGTGTGAAAACAAGCCTATTCACATACTTCAAATATGATCGAAGGGGATTCACCCTAGGCTTAATCCATGTGTGGATTCTGCAAATGGATTTTGGGCTTCCACTGTCATCTTTGCCTTCTGCAAACCAGGTATTCCTAATTTGGATTTAATTATTTGCAATTCTTGGATCACACAGGTTGGAGTGCTTCTTCCATATAGATTTAACTGATGTTTCACTTAGATGGTTGTGTGTTTAATTTAAATTAGGTATATAATTGTATGGTATCAAGGTGATTAAAATGGCCCCTTATCTATTAAAAATCTAGAGAAATCTATATAAAAAAAGATAAGTCTTTAAGACCCCAGATGCTATTCTTTCTGAGAGCTGGGCACTATCTAGTTTCTTTATTACACTTCGCTATAGGACCCACATTTTCAGTCATCTCTTTGTGAAAGTGAACCTCAAGCAGGATCCTGTCATAGGAACTAAATGCTCTTAGATTTGGGGTAGAATGAAGTGTGAGCTCCAAATGTACTAAAAAATCTTTGCTTTATATATGACTCTGGATCACCTTAGAGACGTCATTGTCATTTTATATTAGGGAACATTATCAATAATCCCCCAGGGGCATCAGGTAGTAATAGTGTCATAATTTGACCAATGGTATAGAATTTAAAATACTGAGAATATAGCCAATAGAGAGGTCTGAAGGGCTGGCCCCAATCCCAACCACATGGACTGTTACCCCTCCTCCCAGAAGAATTCATTTCAGAGGGCAATATTGAAGCTACAGCTCAGGGAGAGGGACATGTCTGATCAGAGCATATAGGAGCAAAAGAAGGGAGGAAGAGAGAGTGGAGCATATCCTGGCCCCTCCAGTCTTGAGGATGATATCCCCACTCAGAGCAGCCAGTGCACAGAGAGGACCACATGGCCGGCCCCACTACAAGACACAACATGCCTCACTGACCCATAACCCTACAGAAGATAGCACTGGAGACACAGTGTGGGAACTGTGTCTGGTCTGACTCCACCACACTGAGGTGAAACACTAAGGGTGTGGGACAGAACAACAAGGGGAACAGAGCAAAGAAGTCCCAAGGGCGTACTAAAAAGCGACTTTGGGGCCAGGGCATGGTCCCCCATCAGACTTGACCGAAAACATTCCTAAAGGTCAACAAACAGACCTTGAACTATTTACAGTCTTTTCTTTTTTGGTCTTTGATTTGTTGTCATTGTTTTGTTTTATTTTCTTTCATTGCTTTGTTTTGCTCTGTCTTGTTTTTGTGCATATTATTATTTCTGCAGGTCTATAAGATAAACAATCTGGAGGAGAAAACAGAGGCTCGGAGATTCCAGGGGGACATGGGAGAGGGGGAGGCAGGAAAGGAAGTGAGTGTTAACAACCCCAGGGACAAGGGAGCTACAGGGGATGTAAAATTGGTGGTGAGGAGGGTGTAGGAGGCCTGGTAGGGCTTAGTCAATGTAACCAAGAGGAATTACTGACACCCAAATGAAGGTTGAACATGCCAGCGGGACAAGAACAAAATAAAAGGAAATAGAGGGGGAAAAAACTAGGAGGCAAAAGGCATTTATAGAGGCCTAAATACAGAGTTTATAAGGTAGAATTGGGATCATGATTGTGGTGGAGGGGGTGGGGGAGGAAGCATTTAAGAACTAGAGGAAAGTTGTATGTTTCATGTCAGATGGATCTTGACCAAAAGCAGAGAATACCAGGAAGACATTCTTTTGTGTCTTATTGACTGTGCAAGGGCATTTGACTGTGGGACCCTAAAAAAACTATGGATAATTTTGAGAAGAACAGGAGTTCCAGAACACTTCATTGTGCTCATGCAGAACCCGTGCATGGGTCGAGGGACTGTTGGGCTAAGAGAATAAGGTGATCCTACATGCTTTACGGTCAAGAAATGCGTGCCTCAGAATGGCGTCCTTTCGTCATACTTACTCATTCTGTTTGCTGAGCAAATGAGCCAAGGAATTGAATTCTAGGATGAACAAGTCAGGATCAGGATGGAAGGAAGGCCTCTATCAACAGCCTGCAGTGCTCAGAGGACACGACTCTGCTGAAAGTGAGGAGGACTTGCTCATGGAGATGAAGGATTGCAGCTGTGAGCGTGGCTCACAACTCAACGTAAAGAACAGCAAAATGGTCACAACTGGCCTAACAAGTAGCGTCGTGATCAATGGAGAAGAGATGGAAGCTGTCCGGGATGGCGTCTTGCTTCTATCTGCGGTCAAGCCGCATGGAAGCAGCCTCAAGAGATCTGCCTCGCGTCATTAGACGAATCCTCCACACAGGATGGTTCTCAAGGATTGAAAACAAGGACAGGACTCTGAGGACCAAAGCCTGCTATTTTCAACTGCCTCCCCTACCCGAGAAAGGCGGCATGGAACACAGAAGACTGAGGAAGAATCAGTGCATTTGGATCGTGGTGCGGGTGAAGGCTCTTGAAAGGACCAGCACTGCCAAAAGGACAAACAAATCTGCTTTTGAAAAAGTACAGCCAGAATGTTCCTGAAAGGCAAAGATGGCGAAACTTGGGCTCTCATACTTTGGACACGTTATCAGGAGAGAGCAGTCCTGGAAAGGACACTGTGCTTGGCAAAGTAGAGGGACAGCGAAGAAAGGAAAACCTTTGACAGGAAGGATTGACACAGTGACTGCAATAAGGGGCGTGCGTGTGAGAACGGCTATGAGGATGGTGCAGAACCAGCTGACTCGATGATACCCAACAAGAATGAAATATTAGTGATGCAGATAGGATAATACCCACAGAGAATTCTTTTTTTAAAGAAATTGGTCTTTGGGGGCAGGCAAGGGAAATGCTAACATAACTTCCTTTCTCTTTGGGTCTACAGAAATATGTTTTGCTGACAGAAGATGTCCCAGTTGGTTCAGGGCAGTTAGAGAAAAAGGCAGTTATGCTTCCGACTCTTTGGGGCCCCTGTTGGCCAGATACGGCAACAACAGAATGTGGTCTTCAACCCGGTTCTCATGGAATTGGAACGTACTGTGAGGTCATCTACCCTCCATCTACCTGGTGGTGTTCAGACTGACAGGGGGCCAAATCTGGGTGCAAGACCCGTGAGAAGCAAGTGAACTTTTGCTATACGTTGGGACGAAACCCTCCACGACTTGTTTTATCCAGGTAAAACTGAATACAGACTCGCCAGCCTCCTGAACCAGGCGGCTGAAAAAGCACCCCCAGGAATCGATCACTGTAACGTTGACGGCATCACTTGGTACTTGAGCCAAAGTAAATGAGGATTGGGTCCGGGATCGATGAATTGTTGTATTAAGATTCCTCCTTTCCTGTACAAATGTCCATGCCTTGTTATTTAGTTTATTGGCAGGGAAAACAGGAGTATTACAGGGACCATCAATTTCTTCTGAATGAAATCATGACTAATGATTCGTAACTCAATTCCAGCCTCTGGCTTCAAAGAATACTGAGCCCTTGCAGGAAAGGCTTAGAGGTGCTTATCGGAGCCCACATAACTTCCTTAATAAGACTCTTCCCACATCGCCGGTGGGTTTTGTCCAAAGCTTAGTAGGTACTGTAGGTTTAAACTTTTCTTTCCCTCCAAGCTTGGCCTATAGTCTCCTCTAACCCATAAATCCTCAGAAAAAGCATAAACTGTCTCCCACTTTTCTTTCAGCAAAACAGTCAGGAAGGAAAGCTCAACAGGATTTCTCTGTTGTCAGGAAACAGTGCCATGTGGATCATAAGTCTCTCCCTGGTCACTTAACGGGGATTCCAGGGCTAAGCAGAAAGGGAGGTAAATCCTCAGTCGGGCCTCAGGATAGAGGCACTGGATCCGAATGAGGCAATATTAGATCCTCCTCGGATACGCTGATGATTTTTGAGGACTCATTGCTCTGAAGAAGCAGTTTTTGTAAGGCCACAGGACTGAATGTTGTCAGGACACAAGGCTCTGGCTACAATGGGGGAGACACAAGGCTCTCCGTTCACTAAGTGTCATCTTCTCTGTGGTTTAAGAGAAACCCCACCCCACGGTGACCACCCATAACCCCCTGAGGCACCCCCACTGGGGTGGTGATGGAGGTGCTGAGGAATACACTTTTGTTTGTTCTTAAATTTTAAGCAATCCCATTTTAAATGGCCAGGTCTCTTAGTGTCGACACAAGTCATAGCTGCCTGAGGTGGGCTTTTCCCAGGCCTCATGATGGCCCCCGTTTTCTTCTGCAGTTCCTTAGCTCTGAGCTAATGTATGGACCACCATAGCGAATTCTGAAGGATTTGCATTTTTCCCATTCAGATGATGTCCTTCATGTGCGCTGCTCACTCAGGCAACCTAACCCAGCACTGCCCTAGAATTGATTCTGACTCAGAACTCCCTCTGTGGGTTTCTGAGAGGGTAGCTGTTTTCTTCCCTCATAATTACTGTTTATTAGAGTATGAAATTTAGAATCAGAAAGAGATGAATAGTTGGAAAATATGGTCTTGGTTATAGAAACAAAGCTAAAGATAGCATGATAAAATTTTGAATGACTATCAATTGTATCATTGAAAATGCTTTTTTTTTCTTTTCTGATGGTTGTTTTTATTGTAATTCCAGGATCACATTACTTGTCTGGTTTCTTTAGTCCCTTGTGATAGTAACTATCCTGTGATAGTTACTCAATATGTCCTTGTCTTTTGTGACATTGATATATATGTGTGTGTGTGTGTGTATTAATCATTTTATTGGGGGCTCTTACAACTCTTGTTACAAACCATGCATCTATTATATCCAACATATTCATACATATATTCCATCACTCATTTCTAGACATTTACTTTCCACTGAGCCCTTCCTTCTTCTTCTCTCCTCATCCCCCAACCCTCATTGACACCCTGATCGATTGTAGCTTGTTAATTATTTTCAAATTCCACGCCCTTCCCTTCTGTTATCTGTTGCTCTTCCTCCTGACTGGGTGTGTGTGGTTATGTGCCATAGCTGTTTGTGGGACTTGACAGCCTCATCTTTCTCCCATAGAGAGGCTGGTGGTTCTGAACCCCTGACCTTGCAGTTAGCAGCTCAATGCCTAACCATGGTGCCATCAAGACAACAGCCCTTCCCGGATCAGACGATGAACTATAGATTAATGTTCTACTTTCAAGCCCCAATACAGGGTCGCACATTCTGAGGCCGTTAACTCTTTATGATGGTTGAAGTCCCATCTTTCTCAGTGGAGAATCCCCGTATGTAACCGCTATGCCACCAGGGCTTCTAAGTGTCCGCTGTTTGGAGAAATAGTCTGAAAAGACATATCCATTTTCTTCCTCTTATGTTGTCTATGTTCCAGATCTGCCAATTAACTTAAAAAAATATGCTACCATCAACTTGTTCACTGTACTTTGAACCTCATTGCTTAAATTCTCCCCTGCGATTCCAGTCTTTGGGATTAGACTTGCTTCTGGGTCTTTTCACTCAGCTACTTACATCCTCTGAATTGAAAAACACCAAGTAAATTATACATGAGTCAGCCTGAAGGGCCTGGCTAACAGGTGTGTGTCAGGATGATTTACTCATGCAAATATTTCTGTGGGTTTTCACGAGGGTGAGGAAAGTCTTTGACAATAGCTCTCAGCTCAGGTTTGGATAAAGAATTTTCTGTGACTTCTACTGGGCCCTCAGCCAGTGTAGGCTGTTTGACGATAAGAATATTATTAAAGAGGATAGATACTCAGACTCAACAAACAACTAGAATGGGGGAAAAAAAACAGTTCTGTCATCACAGAACTTCAAGACATAAAGAAGTAGGTTTTGTTGCTATTTATTTTCTTGCACACGTCTTTTACATCCTCTTTAATTCACATGGGAGTTCTGTTCGTGAAAGACTAACAGCAGTTAGTCTTTAATGGTTCCCAGAGTTTAGCAGTTGAACCTCCCTCCATCGCACGATCTCACGTAGACAACTCCCCGAGAGAATCTGTTGTGAGGACGGAAGAGTGGCGAGAGGATTCATTCGGGAGGAGTTCAGCTTCCCTTCTCAAGTCACTGCCCTGCTGCCACTGAGGGGACGTTCCCCTGGGGGTGCAGCCGACTCCTATTTCAGCAGGCCTTTCTTCTTGCCGGTGTGGATCTTGCATCGATCACCTTAACCTCCAGTTCGTTGGACTTGAGGTAACAGCCCACCATATTGCCTGCCAGCCTTGCAGCTCAGTGGCCTGCCAGCAAATCTGACCTGCTGACCTCGGATTCATCTGCATTTGCCTCTGTTCGTCTGTGGTCTTTCTTCCTGCTCCCTGGTATATGAGTCAAGGAAAGCTTCCAGTTTAACATCTGACCTAGGCATTCGAACCAGACTAGATTTAGCCTCTTCTACAATTGTGTGGGCCACTTTCTTGATCAATCTTTTAAATTTACATGTGTCTATAGACACCACTGGTTTTGTTTGTCTAGAGAAGCCAGTGTAACGCCGAGGATGCCCAGGAACAGGTATCTAAGGAAACAAACTCCCAGGTCGAGTTCTAGAGTTCTGGGGAAGCACACTCATCGGATGAGCTGTTTCAGTTGCCTCTCAAGTCTGAGTACCCCTCAAGGCCCTCATCTAAGCTTGTCACTGTTAACAGATTGTGCTGCCGATCCATGGCATCTGGTGGTAATAGTCACACCCAGAATATTATCACCAGGAGATGAAGTGTTGGTGAGAAGTGAGGTTCTGGGTAACTGTGTGTTTGATGTTTTTTTCAACAATGTCGCCAGCATGAGAAGTAGAGAGAAGCTGATTGGCTGATGCTTCTTCTGAGAGAAGACACGGTGGTAAATGAAAGAGCTGAGCTCAGGACTTTGGAAACAAAGCTTATTGCTGCACAGAAGGCATCAAAGTTTCCACTTTAAAATTTTTTTAATTTTATTATTATTTTTTAAAGTTTCCACTTTTAAAGTGACCAGATTTGAAGTGGGACACCATTGACCGGGGGTGGGAGGGGGTGGGGGGGGTGGGACGGCAGGTCGGGGTTTCTTGATTAAAAATTTGATCTATATGGAGGAAGAAAAATTCTGAAAGAACGCACAGATAGTATTGTAATATATTTATTTTAATTTTAAAATGCTGCGGGACATTGTTAAATGGTTAAAAAGCGGGACGTCTGGTCACTTTATACATGTGTCATGAAATGTCAGGGATATTTCCAAAAAGCAAACCCATAGACTTATCCCAAGAGCGACTGAATGACAATGCCAGCTGACTTCTCCACCTAGAATGGTTCTGATGTTAAAGCCAGGCCTTGATTGGGAAGAAACGGGATGCTGAAGTTTGGGAAGGGCACATATGGACGGGTAATCAGGAAGATGGGGATATTGAACCCTATCGCTTCAGCCGACAGCACCACCTCTGTGACTTGCAGAGATTACCCCAACATAAAACCATTGGCCCCACACCCACCCACCCACCCTCGGGGGAGCTGAGTGCCACCGCACATGCTGATATGGCACATGGAGCATTGCCGGAGGCAGATGCCTGACATGATATCGCTGAAAGTGTCCAGGAAATATCTTTACCTTGCATTATTGTTTCTAGATCTGTAGCTAAACTAAGTCTCTGTGAGTCCCCCATGGTGAAGTCTAGATGGTGATCCAGGGTTCTCATAAAGAACTGCGAGGACCATCTCATAGACAGCAGTCTGGAGAAAAGGTGTGGGACTACAGTGCCAGAAGCCTAAGGCTTGATCAGTCCGAGTTTGTTGATACGGGTCCACTAAGCACAGCATCATTCAATAGTTCAGCCTGAGAGGTTAGGAGCAGATCTAATTGTGTATTTGGATGGATTTCCAGATGGCCTACAGAAAGTTAAGGTAATACTTACCTTGGCATATTGTAGAAGGTAGTCAAAGCCTTAGGGATATTGGTCTGTGAATGGGGATTTATCAAGGTAGACACATAGTCTAAAAAGAAGGCGCACTACTTTGTGGACCTCTTTGGGATTTTGAGGCAGCATAATCCCTCCTCTGGGTTTCTACTCTGGCCTGTTTATCAATTTAATCAAAAAGCTGTAGGACTCAGAGCAAAAGAAGGATCTGCTATAGCTTTGGGCTACCGTGCAAGCTGCCATGTCACTTGGGCTGTATGATCTAGCTGAGGCAAGAATGCTTAAAGTGTCAGCAGGGGATAGATAAGCAGTTTGGAGGCTTTGTCAGGTCCCTATGGGTGAATCACAGCATAGACTCTTAAGACTTTGACACAAAGCCCTGCGATCCTCCGAAGACTATTATCCACCTTTTGATAAACAGCTTTCGGCCTGTAACTGGGTCCCAGTCGAGACAGAATGCCTCATCAAGGGCCACCCAGTCACCAGGAGGCCTGAGCTGCCTAGCATCCACTAGGTGTTGTCTGATGCACAGAGCCATGAAGTTGGGTGGGCACCCGCAGTACTCCATTATTAAAGGAAGTGATGTATATTAGACCAGACTGAAGCAGAACCTGAAAGTACCAGTAAGCTGTATGAAGAAGAGACCCAAAGGCCCGCAGTCTCCCCTCTTGTCAGAGTACTGTTCTTCTCCCAGTCCACACCTCTGTCCTCAGGGGTTGTTTGTTCCTTAGGATCACCAGTTGATGGAGGAAGAGACAGTTTGTGCTTGGTTTACAGCTGATTCTGCAGGAGACTGCAAGTACGGCCTGAAAGCATAACTACAGTGTCTTTCCAGGACCTCCCTGAAGGGCAAGATAAGCAGCAGTGCATTGTCTGGGAGCACATACCACACTTGAAGGGATGTGGAGAGCAGATGTGTGGGGTTCAGAGGATCGGACTTTCTTCCCTGCTTTGCTTCCCAGTCCAGGTCTCCTCAGGACCGAAGGGGGTTGTTTGCTTCAGAAAGCCCTATTTGAAACTGCCAAATAATTATCCTGGAGGAAGATGACCACAGAGTTTCCTGAGAAATAGTGAGGAAAACAAACATTTGTTGGACACACGAGATTAAGAGGAAGAGAGATGAAAACCAGACTGACACTCCGTCAAAGCATCCAAAGAACCAGAGAAGATAAATTCTGTATATAAAATTTTTGGTGGTTTTATCCTTTCAATAGATAACAAAAGATTAGCCATGGCTTTCTCAAAGGTCTTTGGTACAAGCTCTTGTGATCAGGACGATTGTGTTCGGCTGGTAACCAGAGAAATGAATTCAGTGACACACTCTGTGACACTATGTATAAGAAAGACTTTTATACCAGGAAACATCTGTACATCAAGAAGGCATCCACGCTCAACTCAATTCAAATCCATAAGTCTGATACTAGTCCTTAAATCCCTCTTCAGACTCGTGGCCACACGGAATGCTACAGAACACTGGAAGAGCAAAGGCCGGTGAGTGCAGAGCGTGAGGACCCAAGGTTGAGGACGGCTCTCTGGATGGCCACCAGAGTCCCGGCAAGAGGGAGGTGGAGTGGAGGCTGGAAGAGAGCCCTTCCTAGGATTCCCCTTCTAAGAAGGCTGCACCCTCCAGGAGCCAGTATCAGGTTGTGACTCGATGACAGCTGGGTCTCTATTCCAACACTTTTGTGCATCTTCGAGCTGACACAAAATCGTCTAACTTCCATAATAATCTCGAGGGTTTTTTGGTTGACCCACCAGGCTGAACTAGGGAAGGACAGAGAATGATAGCTTTCCTCTATTTGCAGGTCTTCGCTTTGAGAATGACTATTAAGCCAATCTCTCTTCTTCCTTATATGTTTCCTTACTTTGCCTGCCTTTCCCTTAGGCAAACTCTGCTTTTCCAGATGGTCCAGGAGACTTTTTTTTTTTTAAAATTCTGGGCGACTTATTAGGGCTTTTATCCTGTCTCTTCTCCTTGGACTTTTACCTTGGCAGTTCAGTGTGGGTAAGTTACTCAAGATGGTGTAATAGGATTTTTCAAAAAGGGTTATTATGGAACCAGGGCTCTGGCTGCAGGCTAAACAAATCCCTCTGATTTTAGCAATCAGAACACAGCCTCCAAAAGAGAACATTAACTAAATATAAATGCCCAGGATTTGGCAAGGTACTCAGTGCAAAGACAGTGGCATCAGGGGTTGATGCCGTTTAACCTATGGAAGGGAAAGGAGATTCTGTGACAGGGAGGGACACAGATCTTTGTAGGTACCACACTCTGTCAAGAGCCCAGGTCCACGATGACAGGGAGGTCAGGTGGGGTCTGAGTCAGGGCACCAAGATTACCGTCAAAAATAAAACCAAACTCGATCCCAAATTAGCAAAGACTATTTATAAACTTGCATCCGCAAAGGCACCAGCTGCAAGCACTTTTGTTTCAGCAGGGGTTCAAAGGTGTCTGCAAAGAGAGTACATTTTATAGGAGAAGTAGCGGAAATCGTGAGACTCTCTCTGATTGGCAGGTGTTCTATTGGGGAGGGGGTTTGGGAAATGGGGATGGGGCACAGGACATTGATTGACCTTCAAGTACATGGGAAATCCTTCGTTTGTTCCCAATCCACTTTTGGCCTGTTGAGATTCTCCTATCTTTTTAGAACTCTTTAAAGACATTTCTTAACTCAGGCATGTAGAGGAAGGCACCTCTAGTCCCAAGAGTTGGTCTTAGTGCCCAAAGTGTAATTTCTCAGGACACGGAGGCCTGCTGTGTACAAAGTCCCTTTGTTAGGGGACTTATCCAAACTCCCCTGCCTTTGAGTTCATTCTAATTCATGGTGATTGCTGCATAGGGCAGGTGAGAGTTCTACCACATAGTTTCCAAGGCCGTACATCTTTATGGAAGCAAGATTGTCACATTTTTCTCCCACGGAGTGCCTGGTAGGTTTGACCCATAAGCTCTTAGGTGAGCAGTTGAGTCCTTTAACCACTATGCTTCTAGAGATTCTTAGGGACAGTATAAAAGGCCTTTTTAAACACAGGTGCTAACTTTTCCAGCAGAGGAGGTAGTTTCTTTGGCCCAGTGTATTGATACTCAACCACATGAAGTGAAGAATTGGAATGGTAAGAAAGCTGCCACCTAGGGCATGAGTCGTCAATCCACTGCCACGGATTCTTTGGGTACTCCCCAAAGTTATCTTGAAGTTCTGACCTACAAATGTGGCCCTGCTGAAGAAATGGGAGTTTTCTCCATAGAGGTTATCGTTCACCAACATCTCACTGAGTCAGGTGCTGTCTTAATGACCTGTGCTGCTAAAACTGGAATACAATACATGGGCATCTTTAACGAACAGAAATTTACTTTTTACTCTTTAGGAGGCTAGCAATCCCAAGTCAGGAATTCTGCTCTAGGATAAGGTTCTTTCTCTAGTGGATCTAGGTGAAAATCTTTGTCTCTGTTTCTCTAGCATTCTTCTTGACATCCCTTGGAGATCTCTTGGGACCAATTGCTCACATATTCTTTCTCTACATTCATGCAGTCTTATTTCTGTGACTACTTTTTTTAATATCAAAAAATGGTTGGTACTGAGCCCTGGTGGTGCAGTGGTTGTGTGCGGGACTGCAGCCTATAGGGTTAACTGTTCAAATCCAGCAGCAGCTCTCCAGGAACAAGGCTGGGTTTCCTACTCCCACCAGGGCAGGGATGCGGGGAAAAAAAAAAGGATTGGTTTCCCCCTTCTTCAAGATTGCACTGGAAGTCTTCTCTAAAGATCTTAGACAGCAAAAAGGAAGCAAAGGCAACCATGTTGGCGCAGATGAAGTGAAACTATTTGCAGATAAGATTCTCTACACAGGAAAATCCAAAGACTCAACAAATAAATTGGTGGGAATTATTGAAAGCTCCAGTAACAAGGCAGGGAAAACTATGAACAGGCACAGATCAAGTGGACTCGTATACAAATGAGAGCTCTGTACTCCTCCTCATTCACAATGATATAATTTTTAGTTCTTTGATGCCTGATACCTGATCCCTTCAACGCCTTGTGGTTACACAGACTGGTGTGCTTCTTCCATGTGGGCTTTGTTGTTTCTGAGCTAGGTGGTTACTTGATTACCTTCAAGTCTTTAGGACTCCACAGGCTATACCTTTTGAAAGCTGGGAGCCATCAGCTTTCTTCACCACATTTGCTTATGCACACATCTGTCTTTAGCGATCATATCAGGAAAGTGGGCACACGATATGATTTTATGTTCTTTGATGCCTGATTCCTAATCATTTCTAGTTACTACACTCTCCCCATCTATAATACTACTACTAATAATAATAATTAGAGACCAGCTGTGTCAAATGCTATTGTCAAATAGATCAGGTTGGACAGAGGATCTAGTACATTCAGTTGAACAAACTGTGGGACTTTGAACAACTCTGGGACAGTTGTGAGAGAGGTTTTCCCTTTTTATGGTAGGAGCAGAAGGGTGGGAAGATCACCTGGTCTTGACAGGAAGGTGGTCAGGGGTGGATCATTCATAGAAATTGTTAGAGAAAATCAGGCTAAGAGTTCTGAACCTCATATACATGAAGAAGATGTAGCATCGGTCTCAGAGCAAAACAATTGGAAGTTGGGCTCGTGCTGGCTCTGAAGCCAAAAAGAGCTAGCAGGCGCCAGGGAGGCTTCCCAAAAAGATCATAATGACCTTCTGACCACTCTCTGTAGCACCTGTGGTGAAGGCCCATGACCCTGAATGCTGTTGGTGTACAGACCCCATGGGGATCTTTGAATTAATGGAGAGAAAACCCTAATGAAGAAAGTGAAGGTGTGCTGTGTACTGGCTTTGTAGAACTGTCTCATGGAAGAGAAAAACCAGGAATGGAGAATTTGCAGGTTTCTAAGGGTTTCTTTAAATTTTCATTTTTACCCTTTTATGTTTATGTACATAGTTGTTTTAAATCCAGGGACGCCAAGCTCAAGTTCAGGGATTTATATCATCTAGACCCAGGTATGTTGCAAAATGGGAAGTTGTGTCTTTCTTAAGACAGGCTTAGACATCTGATCCAGGAAATGAAGCAGTTTCTTTTCTTTGGTAGTGGGATTGAGTTGGGCCTGGCTGGCTGATAGGTCACCTTCAAAAGTGGAGCCAGGAGAAGAGAACAAAGACCACCCCAAACAAGGCCAACTAATGTACCCAACGTTATGGCACATGTTTCACAGCTTAACTAACCTCTACTCAAAGGTGAAATTACAAATCCTTTGTACAAAACAGGAGTCCCTGCCTTGGCTCCGCTTGTAGCTGCCTGAGCCTGTGCTGTATTGAAGGTGATCTGAAGAGGCCGGCTTGTTAACCATCCACACAGAGCAGCGTGAAGTCCAATGTGCGAGTGTGCAGACTGAGTTCAAGTGGCTGCTTTTTCGCTTCTGAAAGCTGGTTAATTTTTCTGCTTGCAGTCTCGCATATGGTTAGGTTGTCCTTGATAGTGTCACCTGGCACATGATGCTCTGTCTCAGAGCCTTATGCTCCCCTTTCTCTCAGTAGCCGACTCTACCGGATCTTCCTCAAGCAGCAGGGACTCCAGGCAGCTTCACTCCACTAGCCCAGTGGAAGCCAGCGGAAGCTTTGGCTGACATGGATTGGACCAGAGCAGTGTCTCTAGATGACAAGACAGAGTCCGTTTCTGGAAACACAATGTGAAATGAGATCAACGGGTCGGGACGCAGACATGAGGAGACTTGAAAATTCTGTTTTGTTGGGTTCTCTCTTCGTGGAGCGTGCTGTTAGGTTGTTCCCCAACTCCTGGTTGCCTCGTGCGTGACAGAAAGAAATGTTGCCTGGTCCCGGGTCCTCCCATGATTGGCTGCAGACCAGGCCATTGTGATCCCAGGGCTCTCACGGGTTGATTTTGGGAAGGATATCAACAGGCCTTTCTTCTGCATCTCTCTTATTCCGGACGCATGCAACACACTCCCTGGCAGATGCGCAGAGACTGCGTGCGCAGGAGGTCCACGGACTGTAGTGGAACTGGGTCTTCTGCAGGGAAGGTGAGCAGTCTGCCTTTGAACCACCTTGGCCCTCCCCTCCCAGGGGTGAAGGCGGCCTTTCTGAATCAGTAGAGGGAGGACCGTAGGCTGTCCCCTCTCAGCCTTCCGCACGGCCCACCGATGAGACCCTCTGGGAAATGAACTTGAGATGACAAAAGCTCACACTGCATTGGCTGTCACAGGGCCAATCTGCCCAGCCCACAGATGAGTCTATCTACATCAGGGTTTTGTGTACAGAGGACAACTCACCCTCTTCCTGCCCACTACTCTCCTCAGGTAAGGACAATCACAATGAACAGTGGCCTTCCAAGTGAGCTGGCCAAACAAATACACTTGGGCATTAATGCTAAACCTCTGAACATCCACATCCCTGTGGCCGGTGGGGATCATCGGTGGCTTCAGGCTGCGGCAATTTCTGCCCTGCAGCAAAAGGCCCAGAAGCTTCATGTCGGAGCAGCACTGCAGATGTACAGACAACATGGCTGGTCAACTGCCCCCCTAAGAGAGAGGCGTGTGAGGTCAGGGCAGGATGATCTGTGGGCTGTAGGAGGTGGGAGTTTTCCCGGCGTCACCTGAAGCAGATGCATTTCTAGGGGAAGATCGGGAGACGGTGGTGACTCCCTATGGATTTTAAAACAGACAAATTGCAAAAGGTATGCAGCAAAGGAAAGATTCGCTGAGAGCCAAAGTTCCCGAGGAATCCCAGGGGTAGGCAGAGCATCAAAGGTCACACCGCGCCTGCAGAGGACTCCACCAGGCCTGCCACCTAGGACAGAGGCGAGCTGGGAGCACAGGAGGGATTTCCACTCCAGAAGAGCCAGAGCTCCCCTGTGAGTCAGCGTTCACTTATCATCTCCTTGGGACCTTTCTCCAGAACCGGGCTGGGGTGGGCCGTTGTCTGCTAATGAAGGTTCTGTGCTGTGTCTCCTTGGCTGGTACGTGGCGAACATGAAGCTCTACCCTGAGCAGCTGAGAAACCTTGGGCAAGTCTTTGAAATGCTGGGTTGTAAGTTTTTGATCTGTAAAATCGGACTGAAAATACCTTTACTGGCCACGGGGGTCCAGCTCTACGTAATGAGTAAGAAAGCGCGCCGGACTTGTATCAGGGAATCCAAAGCCTTGTGCAGGGTCTTCAGTAATAGGAAGGTGTGTCTTTCTTTCTTAGCCTTAGTTTCCTCCTCTGTACAACGGACTCGACGGCCCGGAGGTTCTAATTCCGACCTCGTCACTGCTGCTTTTCGGCCACAGGGTGGGCTTCTGGTGGAGAAGAACGTCCTGGTTCAGTTCTCCGAGGCTTCTGAGTGAACACCCAGGAAGGATCCGTAGGAAGGAGAGTTCTCCTGGTGCTTCAGTTAGATGTCCCCTTTCTTCCCCGGGCCAGCAGGGAAAGCACGCTACTCCCTTCTTTAGGGTCCCTGCAGTGACTCAGTGGCAACCGATTTGATTTGGGTTTTGATTTGGGTTCACCAAGTGCTTTCACTCCATTCCATGCCCACAGCTGCGGCTCAGAAAGCTGAGGTCACGTCAGCTCACTCGAGTTCTCTGAGCCGTGGCCGAGTTGACATTTCGACAGGATCTGGGCTTCCCAGGCTTGTGCTCTTCCCGACTGACCCGTCCCTTGGTACTAGCAACTTTCGGACACCCGCCATCCTTCGAGGGCCAGATGCGGGGACTGTGCAATCCTAGCCCTGTAGTGCCAAGGACCAGAAGATGCTATCTATCTTTGGCCCACCTGCCTCTGTGACCCTCTGCCTAACTAGGACTATTTGTAAAACCAACCACTCCCCTTTTCAAAGGTGAAAATAGTAAACTTTATTGCAGGTGAACTGTCAGGCAACTGAGGAGCATACAAAAGTTGGACAGCGCGTGCTAGCCCATCCATCTGCTGAGTCGACTCGCTTCCCGCAGAATCCAGAGGCACCTGGGAGATTCGCCATGGGTCTGCGGCCAGCTACGCTCCTCCTGGGGCTGCTGGGGCTGCTGCTGGGGCAAGGTAAGTGAGCCTTCTCCTCAGGGGACAATGGGGAGCCAGGCCTGCTGGTGGCTCCCATCACGTAGGCAAGGGGTTTGGGAGCGGAGTGCGTTCTTTGGGTGACATCCAGGAGATGAGGCACAAAAAGCCTGCAGGGTTCCCGAGGTGCAAGTGCCCAAAGGTGGTGGGGGCAAGAGGAGGATATTGGGATGCCTGAGACGCATAGAGGGGTTTTCCATCATGAAACATGAAGCCGTGACATCTTGGACAAATTGCTATCATCGTATATCCGGTTTCTTTCTCCTTTTTAAAGTATTGCATTTCTGCCTCTGTGTTAGGCTGGGTTTTCTCAAGAAATAAACTCAGTGGCACTCATGTGTGAGTAAAGAATACACTCATATCAAGAAAATGGGCCATACAGCTGCAGAGCAGGCAAGCCTAATTCAGCACGCGTGCGCGCACACACACACACACACACACACACCCCACAGTCCCAAGGAGGTGTCTTCAAGCCATGGCCTGGTTAAGCTATTAGACTCTGCCCACATCGTCCTACAGATACAGCCAATTTGACACAAACTCTGTCACAGGTGCTGAATTTATATACAACACAACACACATTCAGCTCAAAAATTTCTACCTGTGCAATTCAGCAGCATTAATTACATCCTCCCTGTCAACCATTTTCAGTTTTTGACACTGCTGTCTTTTTCTGAATTATTTCTCCAACATTCATCTAACCCCCCCCCTGTGTTTGAGTTCTTTACTGGAAAGACAGCATTACAAAAGCTGGTATAAGGAACAACCAGGAGCTTGCCTAGACAGTTTTCAACCATGTACTTTGCTTCTGGCTTTGAGGAATATGGAGGATGTTTGAGTAACAGTTTGGTAAGACATACTTGAATGTTAACAGGTTGTGCTACAATGATTTTTCATGTATCCATGGGATTTTCACTCTATAGACTATCAAGCATAGTGTCATGGTTATTTGTGAGTTTGTATCAAAATAATGAAGAAGTCAGTGGTATCTCTGGAGCAGATACAAGTTGACTATAAATTAGAAGTGTCTGCAGGAACTTGAAACAGACACATCAGTCTCTGATGTGCATTTAATGCCAGAATTTAATTTCATAACCAACCCTCTTCCTACTAAAATGGCAGGAGCAGTGTCACAAAGCAGGAAGAGATATTTTACAATGAAGGACCCAAGGGCTGGGAGACAGGGAAAAGCTATAGTCTATCTGAATGGTTGTCTGGTAGGTTTTGATGTTGATGGTGATTTCCATTGTTTTGGTTTTCTTCTTTTGTAAGATGGGATCATTTTTCCTCAGTGTTCCATCAGTTTACAATACCTACAAGCTTCAGTCTGTCAAGGAGTTAGCCATGTCAATCCTCAATGTGCGAGGCTATACATTTATTTTGGATCCTGTCTTGTTTCATTCTGAAGCCCTTTCAAAATGTCTTTACTAAGTGCTAATTTCTGTTTTCACATTAAGTCTCCAGTTTTGGATTTAGCTCCATTAACCAAATGAGATGTAACAGATTCTATGACTTCAGTACCCGCATGTTATCAAAAGGAATTTTCTGGTCTTTTCTGAAAATCATCTATAGTTTCGTTTATGACTTAGGATCCAATTAATTTTTATTGGAAATATCTTTCTTGGATAGAGTTTGTAGGAGACTTGGTCTTACTTTCAGATTTTTTTTCTTCTTGTGAGCTGAGTGAAGGTTGAAAGATCAAATCAGTTTTCCATTCAGTGATCCATATCCATTCTGGTTCATGGCATCGATTGTAATCCCCACCACCTCACATCACCATCCCACTTCTTTCCAGGGTTTCTGGTTTCTCTTCCTCCTCCTTTCCTAACCCGTGCTGCTTCCCAAGCTTTGCCCTTGGGTAAATGCTGCCTTTCAGTCTCAAGTGGCTGGTAATTCAGAGATGTGAAAACGTCCCTCGTGTCATTGTGCACTGGACAGACCTGTCTCTTGTTTAGCTGAACATTTCTGAGACTGTAAATCTTTGGAGTAGCCATCCTCCTCTTTTCCCCTGGGTTTCAAACTCAACGTGGTCTGCATCTCAGTGAGCAGCTTGCCTTGGTAGTGGAGGGGCCGTGAACAAGAGAGAAGCGGTGGTCAATGAGAGGGACCCACCCAGTGGTTGTGACAAGGGCCTCCCACAGTAGAGCAATTGTGAGGACCTGTAGTGTGTCCTCCTGCTCTTCAGTCGGAACTGACTCGAGGGCACTCCTCACAACAGAAATCCTCCACTTAGTGATTTCTCCTCTCTTCCCCTGCCACCCCTGGTCCTCATCAGGGAAGATTTCTTTCTGGGTGAAAATCCATGACTAGTTCTTGTTCTTTTTGTGATCTGGCTCCATGCGACATTTGTACTCTGGCAGCTGACTAATTTCACCCCGTGCGAGTCCTCTGGCTTCATCCATGGGATGAGGTACTTCCCAGACTCGTCCGATTCTTTCTTGGTCTGTGGTTCTTCGGCAGTGGGTAATTTGTACCACGATTTGTTCATCTATTCTTCTGTCGATGGACATGTCAATGATTTCCCTCTTTATGGTACTTCCAGCTTTGATCGCCCTTTAGACCCCTTGTCAAGTTGTTCCACATTTTAACGCTGTCTGTGTGCGTTCTTATTGAGGTTTGCTATGTTTTCTGCAGTCGCTGCTGCTGTTTGTTTGCCTCCCGTCTGAGTTTGGTATGACTTTCTGGGTGTGAAATCCAGGGCAGGTTAGAGCTGCAGAGATAGTAACTGGATTGGCATGGCAGAGGCATGACCAAGAGGCATAGGGAGGAATGGTGAGCTAACAATAATGTATACTCCAGGGAAATGTCCTGAAGTGGATTGTGGCGGTAATTGTACAAATCTTCCTGGTATGATTGAATGATTAAATGGCATGGTATGTTATTATGCCAATAAAGTTACTTTTAAATAAGTTAGCACAGAGGTCAACCTTGTAGAGGTCATGTTGGCACAGGTAACGTAGGCTTCAGAAAAAGAGCTGTGTAGGTCTAACTAACCATCGGCAGAATTTTATTAAAAAGAGTGCATTTCTGCTGAAACACTGCAAAGAAAGTAGCACAAAAAGATATGTTCATTTTAATGACCTTGTCAAATAACTAACCTTTGGTGTCTCTGATTATTCTCTTATTACTCTTTCTTTGGTCTAGTTCATTCAACTTGCTATATAATCTTCCAAGAGCTTTCAGTTTAGTTTTTTCCTCTCTAGTTCCTCAACGTGTAGGAATTGGTAACTGATTTGAAAGTTTTCTTTTTTTTTAATGTATCCCCTTTCAAGCTACAAGTTTCACTCTGAGCCCTGCCTCCACTGCATCTCATAAGCTCTGACAAAGCATGCTCTCCTTGTCTAACTTGGTTTAATTTTTGACTCACCATTATCTAACAGTGTGATAGCTAATTTCTAGTAAAACCGATTCAGACATTTTCACCTTAGAAATATTTGTCATTGGGTAGGGAGACGTAACACTTCTTGGTACATTTAGAGTTTGAGCATGTGTAAAAGGCAAACTCACAAATGAATAATTTATCTGTATCACCTTTCCAGTTTTCTGTCATGTGGCTGTCACTAGGGGCCGTCAGATTGTTTCTAACTCTATCATATCCTGCTCTGTGACTTCCTTTTCTTTCTCGCATGCCTTTCATTTGTTTTCCTTGCTTTACAGTTGTCATTCTAGCACCCCTGAGGCTTCCTGCTCAAATGATTGCCGTGGTGGGTGTAATAATGGCCTTCTCCTCCTCCTTCTTCATAAATAAATCATCCAGCTCAGAAGCAACAAAGCCCACATGAAAGAAGTACACCAGCTTATGGGACCAAGAGATACCAAAGGGATCAATGATCAGGTTTCAAGAACTAATAATCATAACATTATATGCTCACTCTTCTGATATGATCGCTGACGACAAATATGTGCATAAGCAAATGTGGTGAAGAAAACCGATGGTGCCCGGCTATCAAAAGACATGAAGGTGAATAAGTGGCCATCTAGCTAAGAAGCAAGCCCACATGGAAGAAGCACAACAGCCTGTATGACCACGAGGTGTCAAAGGGATCTGGAATCAAGCTTCAAAGACCTAAAAAATATATCATTATGAGGGGGAGTTCAGATTGGGAACCCAAAGCCCATCAATAAGTGAAGAGACATGCTCTTACACAGGGGTTGTAGCGAGGAGATGAGCCAGTCTAGGTGCAGTGTAGTAGCAATGAAATGTTCTCAAATGTTCCCTCCTACTGACTATCATTATCCCAATTCTGCCAGACAGATTTGGCTAGACAAGGGGGTGCACATCGGAGTTGAAAACATGGAAATTTAGGATAGATAATTCCTTGAGACTAGTGGGGAGTAGTGACACTGGGAGGGTGGAGGGAGGGTGGAGTAGAAAGGGGGAACAAATTTCTTGGATCTGCATGTGACCTCCTCTTAGAGTGTAGACAATGGGCATGGGGATGGGGGTGGGGGTGGTGGTGAGTGAAGTGACACATCAGACAGTGTAAGATCTGAAGAAGTAATAACAATTTATAAGTCATTGGAAGTTCATGGGAGAGGAGAATGGGGAAGGGGAAATAAGGAGAGTTGGAATTAAAAAAATAAAGAACTAGAGGAAAGAGGGGGCAGAGGAGTTTATGCTGGAGGGGTTCAAGTAGTAGATAATGTAGATGTATGTAGAAACATGTGTACAAATGTGCTTATTAAGAACGATGTATTAAATGTTGTAAGAGCCCCCAATAAAATCTATTTTAAAGATAATTTTATTGGGGGCTCTTACAGCTCTCACAACAATCCACACATCCATTGTATCAAGCACACTTGTATATATGTCACCATTAACATTTGCAAAACATTTTCTTTCTACTTGAGCTCTTGGTATCAGCATCTTTTTTTCCCTCTCCCTTCCCCACCCTCCTGCTCTCATGGGCCCCCTAAATAAATTCTAAATTGTTATTATTTTCTTATCTAACACTGCCCATGGTCTCCCTTCATCCACATTACTGTTTTTCTCTTCCCTCCCCCACCCCCCATGGGCGGGGTGGATTATACATCATTGCAGTCAGTTCCCCATATATATGTAAATATATTAATATATAATGGTAGGGATATATAGGTCTATGTACATACATTTAAATGCTAAGCATTAAGGTTGCAGACAGGCATTGAGTCTCTACTCAAGTACTCCCTCCATGCAAGGACACTTTGTTCTAATAACCTGGCCTTCTGTGATGTTCACTTTCCCCACACAATCGCTGAAGTCAAAAATGGGTGCATAAACAAATGTGGTAAAGTAGCCTAAGGGTGCTCGGCAATTAAAAGGTAAAGCATGTGGGATCATAAAGCCTTGAAGCTAAACAAGCAGGGAAGCAACAAAGCCCACATGGAGGCGCACACCAGCCTGTGTGGTCATCAGATGTTGACGGGAACAGGCAGCAGATCCTTGTGCCATTCTCACAATTGCTTCTAAACTTCAGCCCACTGCTGCAACTGTTGTGTCAGTCCATCTCATTGAGAACCTTCCCACTGTCCCTCCACTTTACCGAGCAGGGTGTCTTCTCCAGGGACTGGTGTCTTCTGATACTGTGTACAAAACAGGTGAGACAAAGTCTTGCCATCTTTGCCTCTATAAGGAGGCCAGTGGTGTACTTCTAACAAGACAAATTTGTTTGCTCTAGAGTGTGCCTAATTTTCTGTTTTCTGAAATCATTTCTAATAGGTCTAGAATTATTTATTCTTTTATATGGAAAAACTCACCAATAAGGCTATCTGGAATTGGACTTATGTGTATGTGTGATTTTGACTATGGATTAAAATTCTTTAATGATTGCCAAAGTACTCATATTTTCTATCCATTGACTCAGTTTTGAAAAGTCTTATTTTTCTAAGAATGCATTCAAATAAATGTTCACATTTTGGGGCACACATCTGCCTATGATGTTGTCATATCTACCATTTCTGTTGGTTTTGTAGTCAGAATCCTTTATTTTTATTTCCAGTACTGATTATCTCTAACTTCTCTTCTTCTGATTCATTCTGTGGAAGGTTGAATTGCATTAATTTTTTCAAAGCAATAATTTTTGCTTTATTGATCTATAGTTACTGATACATGCATAAGAAGTTACGCTAAATCTTTTATTTAATCATTTTATTGGGGGCTCATGATCAATACATATATCAGTGTATCATGATCAATACATACATCAATTGTATACAGGCCACATTTGTGTATTTGTTGCCATCATCATTTTTGAAACATCCTCCTTCTACCAGCTCCCCATATTTCCCCTCCCTCCCCATTTCCCCTTCCCCATGAACCCTTAACAATTTACAAATTGTTATTATTACTTTGTCATCATATACTGTCCGATGTGTTCCTTTACTCACTTCCCTGTCGTCTGTACCCTAGAGAGAAGATAATAAATATATCCCTACAATAGGTTCCCATATATCTTTTGATAGCCGGATGCCATCAGTTTTCTTCACCACATTAGCTTATGTACCCATTTGTCTTCAGTGACCATGTGGGGAATGTGAGCATCATAGAACAAAGTGTTCTTGCATTGAAGGAAATTACTCTAAATCTTATTGACTTATAACAGCAACCCTTTTATGTGTTCATCATCCAGTGCATTTGCAATTTGGGCAGACAGCATCAGAGGCATCTTGTCTCTGACCCGGGTGTGTGTTTTGTTATTAGCTTGGAGGATACAAGCTATCTTTACTCATGTAACTGTCACCTACAGTGTCTTGGTGGACCTGTACATACAGAACAAGGTCCTAAATATCTATGATCTTTCTGTAAGGACATTCTGGACTCCTTTACATGAAGAAAAAAGCAAAAACAAAAGTTACAAACTCTTTAATGTCTAAGCCCAGAGACCATTTCTGTTGTTTCTATGGGTATCTGCAAGTTGTAGGCTAAGGAAAACAGACCATTTCATGATGGAAAGAATGAGAAAACTACATGGAAAAAGGACACACAAGATGAGAAGGAATCCCGTGGTTACCTTTGAAAAATATCCCAAATTGTACATTGTATGGTTGTTTCCTAGTTAATTTTTTAAAATTCTCTTTCCTTTGAGTATATATTACTATTCAATTGATTATTTTTAGGGCATATACTTAGCTCTTTAATTACCACTATTTTGACATTTATATTATACTTATAATTTTTTTGGGGGGGGGGCATCACTGCTCTCCGGTGGTGGGAGTAGGAGGCCCAGCCCCACTGCTGGAATTGAACCTCTATCCCAGTGGGCCGCAGTCCCACGCACAACCACTACGCCACCAGGGCTCAGCCCTACTTATAATTTTTTTTGAGAATCCTTCAGCTGCACCTTAAAAGCATTGATATATTTCATTTTTGTATTTAGTTTGTTTTTGTTATCTAGCATTATGCAAAACACCACAGGTGAATGAATTTAACAAATAGGTATTTATTCATTCACAGTTTAGAAGGCTCACCAAGCCTCCAACTCATTGCCATCAAGTCAATTCTGATGCGTGGAAGTTCAAATTCAGAGTACTGGCTCTGGAGGAAGGCTTTTTTTTCCTATTAGCTTTGAGGAAGGTCCTTGTTTTAACATCTGTGGACCTAATGCTAGTTTTAAAATCTACATGTGATTTGGCCTCATCTTCTCCTGGATTTTGTAGGTTCTTAGTACAGGGACTTGGGTCCAAAAGGCATATTCTGTTTCCATCTCTTCTTTCTTCAAGATGGTCAAGTCCCTTTGATCTCTCTTGACTTGTTTAATCCCTTTTGTATCTCAAATGAGATTGACTAAAAATGCAAGCTGATTCAGTCGATTGTATCCAGCCTCATTAACATTCTAGGAGTTAGTATTTAAAGCAGGGGTCCTCAAACTACAGCCCATGTGACCCGCCGAGGACATGTATCCGGCTCACCGGGTGTTTTTGCCGCCACTGCCTGCCCTGCTTAGCAGCTAACTCATCACGGGCCTGGCCCTCCAGCGGTCTGAGGGACAGTGAACTGGTCCCCTGTTTAAAAAGTTTGAGGACCCCCGATTTAAAGCATAAAGAATAATCACATCAGATCACAAGGTAGAAGGTAATTGTCTAATCCTGAGACTCATGGCATAACCAAGTTATATTTTGGAGGAACACAATTCAATCCATAGCACAGTTCAATTCATTTTCTATTTTCACTATACTCTCTTTCACTGGCTCATTGTTAAAGGGCACTAATTTCCCAACATAAGCTATTTCATGGCTACCTTTTTATTTCTGCTTTATGGCCCAATTGCACCAGTTTTATAGAATACCCTCAGTATGATTTCAACCTTTGAGATGTAAGATCTATTTTCTGATATCATTGCTTCATGTTCTAATTTTATGAGTAATTATGTGTGTTTGAAAGAAATTTTTCATTCTGCAGTTATTGGATGAAACATTCTGTACATATTCATTCATTAGATCAGATATTCTGTACTGTTTGAAAGTTCTGATTTTTTGTATGTCTGTCAAATAAAGAAAGATATATTACAGTTTTCCTTTAGGACTGTATATGTACTTCCCCTCTTAGTTGTCCATTTGTTTTGTTTTGTTTTGCTTTTTGGGGGGCATCACTGCCCCCCCTGTGGTGGGAGTAGGAGGCCCAACCTTTGCTCCTGTGGAGCTGCTGCTGGAATTGAACCTCCATCCCAGTGGACCGCAGTCCTGTGCACAACCACTACGCCACCGGGACTCTGTCCAATTGTCCATTTTTGTTTTATAGTTCTTACCCAGTGATTTGGTATGTGCAAATTCTAGAGCTTTTCATTTTATTTGTAAATTGGAACATTTGTGACTTTGAAGAGTAATACTCTTGTCTCATTCTAATTTGATGTTAATATATATAGAAAAGTTTTCACTTCCTAAGTATTTTTTAATGCTTCATATCAACTTTTATGTTGTTGAATATGCTATCATTTTTAGATTTGTGTTAACAATATATTGGGCTTTAAAAATTCATTCAACAACTTTTAACTGGAGTGATTGATCAATTTGCATTGAATGTAATGATATTTTGAGGTTAAAGTCTTCCATTTATTTTGTTGGTTTTTGTTCTATTGATTTTTTAACTCCCTTTATGCCCTTCATAAAGATTCTATTATGATTTTGGTGTAAGTTGGCAGAGAAAATCATTTTCCCGTTCAAATATACTCCCATTTAGATGTTATAATATATGTAACAGATGTTACATATTATATTATATATATAGTATATATTAAAATGTATTTTAATTTATATCATTGTCCTGAGGAACACACACCTCTAGGATGTTATCTTTTGTATTATGGGCTTCTTATTTGACTGAAAGGTTCCCTGTTGGGAATAGCTTCAGTTCCAGGTCCAACAAATTGAATTGTGTTCCACATTTTCTCTGACTCTGTCAGGACCTTCTACTGTGATCCTTGTCAGAGTTGCTAATAATGGTAGCTGGGAACTATCTAGCTCTTCTGGACTTCGGGTAGTAAAAGCTATAGTTCATGTGGTTCGTTAGCCCCTTTATACTAATTGTTTCTTCGAATCCTTGATTTTCTATACTCCTCTTTGCCGTGAAAAGGAAGAGACAATAGTTGTGTCTTAGATAGCTGCTCACCAGCTTTTAAAGACCTCGGTTGCTATACATCAGAGTAGGATGTAGAAGATTGCTCTGATGGACTGTGCTATGGCAATTGACTGAGATGTGTAATAAGATCAAGGTCTCAGTCCCTCAAGGTGTTTGGTTATGACTAAGAAGTTTGTGTAATTTGGCTCCCGATATGCTTTGCTATATAGGTTGATAAATTTATAGCATATGTGAGTACAAACATAGAAATATGTGCTCCCAAGGCTATGCATCTTCATGGATGTATTCCCAAACACCATTTCACACCATTTCAGCTTACAGATCTCACTTCACGTCCAGTCACAAATTATTGGTATTACTATTGTTGTCGGATTGTATAGGTAATTGTATTTACCATTATTGCTTTCTATACATTCATACCTTGTACCTAATGTCTTTCATTGCCATGGTCATCTAATGCTGTTCTTTCTCTTATTGTATATTGTCTTTTCCTTCACCCAAATTGATGTATGTCTTATCTAGTTGGCGGGCCCTGGTGGTTCTGTTGCTCGGACATTGGGCTAGTAAACTACAAGGCTAACGTTTCAAACCCATGAGAAGAAAATGGATTTTGTCTGCTCATAAAAAGAATGACAGTCTCAGAAAATCTATATCAGGTCACTATGAGCCCTATTTGACTCAGAAGTAACTTGATGGCAGTAGGGTTGGTTTACTACATAATTAGTGATTTTCCCTCCCTCACACTCCCATCGCTGACAATGATCAAAGAATGTTTCTTTCTGTGTGTAAACCTTTTCTTGACTTTTAATAGTAGCACTCTCCCTATGGCACTTTGTGGTACTTCATTCACTCAGCATAATGTCCTACAGGTGCATCTATATGGTGAGATGTTTCATAGATTCATCGTGACTCCCCAGTGCCACACAGCATTCTATTGTGTATGGATGGAGTAGCCGAGCTTAGCACGGGGAACTCCATCTTGTTTCAAACTGCCTTAACCCTTCCTGGCTTTCCCAACAAGACTTCGACTCTTCAGAGATGTCTCCAAACCCTGCCTGCCCAGCTAGTAAGACATGGGCACTCTCAGTTAAGCCCTTGAATTAGCACCTGCAGCTGTGCTGTTCTCACCAGCCCCATTACTCTGCCAACCTGGAAAGGATAATGGCTAGAATATCCCTCTCCTTGAGCCAGCCCCCTATTTTCAACTATAAAAAGTCTGGAATTTCTTTGTTCTGGATCCAGAGGTTTCCAGGCACTCGCCTGTCTGGTTCAGCCGTTTAATACAGGCTTTCATTATTAACACTGTGATATGGTTGATCTCGCCGTTTACAACAGTGTATTTGTATCATGATTTGTTTATCCATTTATCTCTTGAAGGGGGTTAAGTTGTTTCCATCTCTTTGCTATTGTGATGAACTTGGGTATGCATATATCTGTTCCTGTCATAGCTGCTTCTTGCCTTCTTTTTCAGATTCATTGTGTTTTCCCTCTTAGCATTCTATTTGTTGCATTTTTATGAATAAGGGTTACATACTCTGTCTAAGAAGCTGTGGTGATGTCACAGGTCAGGTATTAGCCACTAACTACAATGCTGTCAGCCCAACCTTACCAGTGGCTCCGCTGAAGACAGATGAGATGATCTGCTTTCATAAAGACTGATCACATCTTTGCAACGGTTCTAATCTGCCTGGCAGGGTTTCTATCAACCCAACGACAAGGGGCTGTTAAAATTTTTCTAATCATTTAAAGATTTCCATAGAAATTGTGACATAAATCTTTAACTCATTAAATCCATATCTTCATCTACCACCAAGGTGACTAAAAATAAAACACTGAAACACTTAATTCTATGTACAGATCTATGCGGAACTACTCGGAAGCATTTTTAATTGTGGGTGTTTCACTCCATTGGACACTGTTGTTATTATTTTATGTAGTCAGTGCTCATTTTAATTTATTTGCATATTTCTTGATTTCCTCCCCACCCCCCTTTGTTTCTTTCCTTGTGTCTCTGACCTTCCACCTTGTAGCATTTTTCTTCTGTCCAAAGGACAGTCTTTGGACTAGCCTATGGTGAAGGTCTGTTGCTGGCAAACCCTCTCAGAGTCCATTAGCTTGAAAATGGTTTGATTCAATCCTTATTCTTTTAAAATATTACTAGGTATAGAATTCTAGCCTGTTGTCAAATTCCCCTTCCCCTCCCAACATATTCCATATATCATAACACTGCAGTCTGATTTCTATTGCTGCTTTTGTGACGTTGCCTGGTGGTTTGTTGCACATCAAAATGATCTCTTACTAAATCCGTGGCTTGCTTTTCAGAGTTTTTTTAAGCATATACTTTTCAATATTGTACTATGTCAGGGGAGCCTGACCCCAACAGATCATCATGGGCCTGGCAGGTATAATTGCACATATATAATGATTACAGCAAGTCACAGAGAATAAGAGCAATAAGAGAGAAAGTAAACTGAAGGAGTCACATTTCACGGTAGCAAGCTCACCTCAGCCCTGCTTGGTGGTCCACATGGAAATATGGAAGGTGGAAAAGGCAAGGGAGAGAGAGTGGGGAAGGAGGGGGCAGGGGAGAGAGTGATTTATTTCTAACCAAGGTTTATATATCTTTGGGGGGCATGCAAGCCCCCTAATTACAGGTAAAGACATACGTCACAGGAAGGGGTCATACTATAGGTAATACAGGGATGGGAAGGGGATAATCTAGGGGTATACACGCAATAGGAAGAGATGGAATTGGGGGTCACATATGTGACAAGATGGATGAACCCTAGACACAGGATAGTGGCCTAACTTTGGATGTCACAGAGCAGTTTTGACTGTTCTAAGCTCTCCAGGGAAGTATTTACTATCTTTATCAGCAGGGTGTGAGCCCCTCCTACAGTGGGCCAGACTGTAAACCTTCAGTGAGACTATCTCTATGTGCCAGCAAACCTCCCACTATGTGCCAGCAAACAGCCTCTAAGGTTTGGCATGTTTTTTGGGGAGACAAAGCTGGGGAAAAGTATTTTTATATCCCATACTAGTAGGATACATCTTTTCTTTGAAATATTCTCGCTTGTCATTTATAGCACATCTTGATTCTGGGGATTGAAAACATTCATCAGTTTTGAAAAAAATGATCAGCTCAGGTGTATCTCTAGATATTGCCTCTTCCTCATTATCTATCTTTTCCTTCTAGAATACCCATGAAAGGTTCACCGGCCTTTCTCACGCTATGAAACAGGTCTCTTAACCTCTCTTCCCACTTCTCGTCTTTTTTATTCTACAACATTCTAACTAATTTATTATGACATAGCTTGTAGGTGTGATTCGTGTATCAGATCGATTGCTAACCCTGATTACGGAATCTTTAAAAGTTGGTGATTTTCTTTCTCAAATTTGATTTTTTTTTTAAACCAAAGTTTCAAGGTCACCTTGAGATGCTTTTTGCGTTCCCTCGTCTCAGGTGGTGCAGATGGTTAAACACTAGGTTACTAACCAAAAGGTTGGTGACTCAGTCCATGAAGTTGGAATCAACAATAGCAAATACATAACCTTCGAGCCAGTGTTTTGTTATTTTAAACATAGCAGCTGTCTTGTCGGACGATTTCAGTATCCAAAACACACTGCTTTTAAAAAAAAAATTATTATTGTGTCCTGTCAGAGTCATTAAAAAATTATCTGCAAGATTCATTGAGGCCTAAAAGAAGATAGCTATCTTCAGAGGGAATGTGAAAAGTTCATTTTGCCAGGCACTGTGAACATGAGCATGCCGAACTAAATTCATGGTGTTGGTTTTCCTAGAACAGCCCCACACTGTGCTAACCTCTGAACATGAATAATCAATGCACCCGGAGATGCTGCTGCTCATTTTAGCAATGAGAAAACCAAACTAGGAAGCTCGGTAATTTGCTCAAGATCAACCTACTTCTCAGTACCAGAGCATGCATTCATTCCTGAGTCTCAGTCCTGAAAAGCGCCTTTCACTCCCACCTGGCATGACAATCAAGCCTTAGGGAGGAAGGACTCCACCTTTCAGTGTTTGTTTATATTTTTTAAATGAACCCAACAGACAGCACATAGGAAAACAGATCCCTGCTTTGAAAGTTCCAATTTGCAGGGCTACCACTTTGTTATCTCAAAATTGCAATTGGCAAAAGTAAGTTGACCAGGAATCCTGGTACCAAACAATTTTTTTTTGCCAGAATTTCCTTTTATTTAGTGGTTCAGAAGTTCTCTGGTAGAAGAGCATGCCTGTGAGCACATGTTTGTTGCCTTGGTAAGGCACCCAAGACATGTCTATTAATGCAAAAGCAAAGATGGGTGCTTGGTGAGCTCACTGTATGAAGAAAGGAATAACTCCTTTTCTGCAAAACAAGGAAAGGTAGCCAACATTTATTTTGGATGGGCCCTGAGTCCTGGAGGTTGTGAGCCCTGCCCACTAGAAACACTTTGTTTCCAAACAAGATTGCAAGGGAATCTTAGAAAACTTCTGGTGACCCAGCTCCTTCAAGTACCTGATAAGGCTCAGAGATGGGAGGGGCGTGCCTGGATATCCCATCTCTCTCTCTCTCTCTCTCTCTCTCTCTCTCTCTCTCTCTCTCTCTTTTTTTTTGCAGAGTCATCTAGGTTTGTAGAGTCACACCCTGAAACTCCAGGTCAAACTCTCCCCTACAACGGGTCACCTCAGTCCCCACCCCTTCTCTTCTCTCCAGGCTCTGAGCAGCAAGCACAGGGAGGCGATTTTCTCAGGAGTGTGTTCAGGAGTTCTGCTTTCCTGGGATGTCATCTATTTTGTAGAGCGTTAGAGCTTTATTGTCAATCATCATTTTCATCAAGTTGCATTTTTGCTACTGTCAGTGAACTGTCTGAGCACCGTCGGCAAGCCCGCGTGGGGCTGAGCCTGGCTGGCAGGTAATAGGGAAACCTCTGGGGAGATCGCATGAAATCACTGGAGGAGAAGAGAGGACCAAAATAGATGGGATGAGCTGTAATAAAAGCAACAGGGTTCTGCGAACTGAGGGAGGACTGTGGGCTCGCTGAAGTTTCGTGTGGGAGGGGAGCACTCAACTGAGTCTAAATTAAACACAGAACGGTGAGGGCATTCAAGGGGGGTGAGCAGGAGACCCAAAGGCAAAGGGGGGACTCTGTCAGCTAGGTTTGAGGAGCAGGTGGCAGGTCTGTGGAGCTGGAGATTTGGAATTGGAGGTGAAGTCACCTAGTTGAAATAGGTCATTTGAAAGCTCAGCACTGGAGACCAAGAGCGATGATCATTGTGCCTTTGATTTCCCGGACTTCTAAAATCTCATTGAAACCACATAGCAGACATGGATTAAAACACAGCCCTAGAGAAGCCCAGTGACCTGCCCAAGTAGAATTTGCTGCCAGGGGAAATAGGGAGCTGTTCAAGGTTTTTCAGGAGCAAGAAACACAGGAATCAACAACAGTGGCCCCAACAATGGACTTGAATATAACAACTGCTAGCACTGGGCAGTGTTATGAGTTAGAGCTGACTTGAAGACACCTACTTACACATGGGATGGTTCCAAACCACTGGCTGCTCCTCAGGAGAAAGCAGAGGCTTTCCAGTCCTCTAAAGAGTGACCGTCTTAGCCCCGTCTTAACCCCACAGGGGCAGTTGGTTAGTTCTACCTTGTCCTGTAGGATCGCCATGGGTCAGAAACAATTCAATGGCAGAGAGAGAGAGAGAGAGAGAGAGAGAGAGAGACAACAGTAGGGAAGTAAGGAGGCTTCATGGCGTAATGCCTAAGCACTAGACTGCCGACCTGCAACAGTGACTCCACTGCGGAGGACCCTGGTGAGCTGCTTCCATAAAGATTACAGCCCAGAACTTGCGACTTGGCTTGCCCAGTCTTTGTAGAGTCAGGGGCCTTGGTGAGCCTACCCAGATCCCTGAGTCCTTGAGAGCCAAGATAATTGAATTGGAAAAGACATACAGGGCCATGGGCAACTGCTGAGAGATTGAACAGAAAAAGTGCCTGGCTTTTACATTTTTGAGGGACCCGTTGGCCTGTGGAAACATCGAGACTGGAAGAGAGTGTGCTAGTCAGAGACATCCTCTCCATCTCTTCAAGACTAACAGCTAAAGACTGGAGGCGCCCCACAATGCTTGATCGGTAACGACCTAGATTCATTTGTTGAGTGAAAGGGGGGGAAGCACAACAATGGGGAGATGGGTTGAGCCTGGCTA
>PVJH01013620.1:0-59868 GCA_004026705.1 Nesogale talazaci | reverse complement strand
ATTTGAATGTCTCAGAACCTAGACTGCTCAAGGACAATGGTTAAGGTCAGAATGCCAGACCAAAAACATGGATCTGTTTTGATGTCTTCAGAGGCCTAATTCCATCTTTTTTTTGTAAACAGAGTAATTTAGATAAGGATATAGATAAGCTTAATAAGTATTGACCTTGACTACTTTAAGAATTAAGTTTAATTTCTGACTCTATGCTGTTTATACTGATTTCTTATGACTATTATTATAAATATAAGGATGTACAGAAATGTTTATTGGGAAGTATGAAAAGAGAGTTTGTAAATCCAGTTGTCTCAAGCCAAGTATTGATCTCTAGAAGGGTTTAGGACTCAGCTTCAAAGGCATTTCTGGAAGAGATTAACCCCACCTTGACCTTAGATCGGTTTAGGCCACATCTAGAAAGACTTCTCTGAGAAAATTAGCCCCACCAGTCTTTTGGAGTACTCAGGATATTTGCATTCTGAGAGAAGGTCAGACAGACCAATTGATCAAGGATGAAGTCTGTTTCCTTAGAAAATCTTGACCAGTGATTATTTGCAGAAGCAAAGGAATCTGGAACCATGAAGATAACTCGTCTCTGGGACTGAATGTTAAAGGAAGCCTGTGGCAGGCTGAAATGCTTGTTAGGTGACCACTCAGATTAGTCTTTGAGTAGAAGTAGGAGAACTGCAGCAATAAAGAGACGGGTTGAGTTTGGCCACTGACACCCGTGGACTTGGTTCACAGGAAATAGAAGAGACGAGAATGGGTTGACTGGTCGATAGTTCATGACCTAGCATGAGAGGGCTAGGCGTGTTGAGAATTTGTGATGGGGTCATGGTCTAAAGGGAAAGGGACCAATGGATACCATGGTGAGGCTGAGATAGCCCACAATGAGTTGACCAGAACCTGACCAGAGGAAGAGAAGCGATTTGAGTCCGTGAACTGATGTATATCGCTGCTGACTTTATGGATGGTCTGTTCTGATTTGACTTTGCTAACGGTTGCACATTTCACAAGGTTCCAGCTGGAATGAAGATTCTTCAGGTTGAAAGATATGATTGTTTCCTCAAAGCACTGGGTTGGTGTAAGTGGGCAATATAGAAATTAGATACCCAAAATGGGGGAATAAAGACACGAGGTGGTTGGCTTACAAACTCTCATAGGTGGGGGAATACATATTCATAGGATTTAGGGTCAAGGTATAGATATTATATAACTGCACTTGTAAGGCACAGGATATCTTTTGTTTTGTTCACTTATAGAATGTTATTTTGAAATGATGGTGACACATGTTGAATTGTATGCATCTTAGTTTTTGTTGTTGTTGTGTTTGGGGGTTTTTTTGTTTGTTTTTTGGGCATCACTGCCCTGTGGTGGTTGTGGGAGCTACCCAGCGCTGCTCCTGAGAGCTGCTGCTGTATTTGAACCGCCAAGCCCGTGGGCCGCAGTCCCACACTCAACCACTTACACTATCGAGGATCAGCCCCTGCATTTTAGTTTCAGCCTGTTAGATATAGATAGGATTTTATTGTTGATTTGAAAGTTACATATGGTTACAGAGTTATGTAAACGTGTGAAATTGACAAGGGGTGGTCTGTGGTGGAATGTGATTATGTCAATTTCATGATTGAGATGTAGGGGTGGAGTCTAGCCTGTTAATCAGGAGATAGCCATTGAGTAGCCAATGAGGCCTGTGCGTGGGCATGGCTTTCTCCTGAAACTTCTGGGAAATCTCGAAGTATTTCCTCATGGAGATGAGGGGCTATCTCCCCAGTTGTTGGGAATCAGTCTCTGAGACGATGAATTACGGATAACACAAGATGGCAGCATTCTAGGAGCTGAAGGATTCCGGAGGAGAAGCCACACAGCCTTACCCTGATGAACCAGACCTCTGAAGCTGGACAAGTCACATGGAGACCACTGCCAGCACTGAGTTGCTTCTGCCACAACTGGATGCTGTTGATGAACCCTGAGCCCTGGAAGCAATGAGTCATGGGGAGACCCCCCGCCAGCGCCGGGACTCTGCACCCACTGGCCTGTGACTTCACGAGTTGGAAGGAAATTTTATAGACTGGTATTGGGCATATGGGCTAATATCGGACTTATGACTTTGAACTGGACTGGGTTGGGATGCTTTCTCAATGTTCCATTCATTTTGCATATAAACCTTACCCTATATCCATATATGTGTCTATGAATTTGTTTCTCTGTTCTATCCACACTAACACACTCCCCATCTTCCCACCCCACCCCCTACCTCATATATATATATATATATATATATATATATATATATATATCTTTGTATCCATAATTATCTTTATGCATCCACTCCTCCTGTGTCTCACAGCTGGGAAACCCAAGGAAACAATAGAAAACAAAATCGCATTCAGGTGGTAAGGGTAGAAACATAATAGTAGACAAACAAAAATGCCAAAATTATGTACGAAGAAAAAGACTCCCTCCAATAACCAAAAATCCAGGAAAGAAATGTCTGCCATGGAGCCAGTAAAAGATATTTGCACCAAAGCAAATTCAGATCACATCTACAGGGTGGTCAACTGACCAAATGTCAAGTTCAATTCAACATAATCAAGATTACAATCTGCCAGTCAACTAGAAACTTTGAAGGCTTTTCTTTCCTTCATAAAAAAGCACTTTATCTATATATATATATATATATATTCATTTTATTTCTATTTATTCAAAAGATAGGTAAAAAAATTATTCTACCAAATGACATCATGAATAAATTCAATCTTTTCTCATATGTTTCAATGCTTATTGTCATCAGATCAGTTAGGTATTAAGATAATTTCAAATTGCAGAAGAGACTATTAAATAGATCAGCCTGATGTCAAAAATGTTTTGATAATTGATATGTTGTAGCCATATGAGTGCCAGACCATTCCATCAGTGATTTTCTATTTTTCAGCTATATGTTTGAGTGTGTGAAATTGGAATGGTCAACAAATAGAACTTGAAATTTTCAAAGACGTGATTGCCTCTTACTCTCCAGGACCTCACCCAATGTCTGACATGATAAAGCAATGGAATTAACATTGAGTTGGTGTGTGGATGAGTGGGTCAATGAGTGGTTGAGTGTGATCATTAGTGCTGCTTCTCCTTCTGGACATGCCAAAGTCCCTCCACTCCCACTGCCTTGAGATTGGCAGAGCCATGGAACAAGTTCTGATGGTACATAATGAGAGGAAGTCAGATGTCATTTCCAGGTTGGAGCACTTAAATGTTGCTACAAATACCCTCCATGTCTCTTTTCCACTGCCACAGTAATTATGAAAGCATATATTCAGAGGAAACCTCCATCAATCAGTCCTCTCACCTTGGAATAAATGAATAGGAATTATTTTTTTTGTGTGGTAAGTCATTCAAATCTTTTGTCACAGCTTCATAAACCAGCCCATCCCGACTCACTCACTACCGTTGACTCATAGTTAATGTATTATCTTATTTGGCATTCTCTATTTACTTCTCTGGGATTATAATATTTGGAATGTTAATGGCTTGCCAACAACAAGATGGCATCCTAGGGAGCATTTTGCCATTACTCACAGGCAAATCCTATCAGTCTATTCCCCCAACATCTTACCAGATGCATGCAGCGAGAGGTCGTTGGATAGTAAACATAAAAACTTTGGCTAGAAAAGCCACATTAAACAATTCGCTGCTCCTGTAGCAACTTTATAGTACAACAAATAAAGGAATGATATTTTGGAACTAGAAATTCCTCAGTTTAGTTTAAGTAGCACAAAAACAGAAAAGCAGTGTACCTTGAACATGTAACTTTAACTACTCTGTACAATTGTTACATCTATAAAGTGGTTTAATAAGAGTGTTCACCTTGTAGTTATAGGGACTAAATAAGGGGATATCTATTAAGTGCTTAGCATAGGACCTGGAGCATACAAAATTTTCAATAATGTAGTCAGTATGCATTTTAATCTTCTGCCTTTTACTCCTTCATTTTAATTTATGGTCAGTTTGCTCAGTTCAAAAACCTACGAGCAAACTACCCCACAAGTGCCATCGTAGCATAGTGAATTATAGGTTTGACTGCCCACCACAAGTTCTGCTGAGGGAGAAAGATGAGGTTTTCTACACCCAAAGAATCTACAGCCCCTGACACCCCAAAGCAGCAGTTCTTCTCTTCCCTACAGGGTCAGTCTGAAGCAGAATCAATTCAATAGCAGTGGGTTTTTTGGACCCTGTAGCACCACACTAGGAACTGGGAATGCAGATAAGTAACATAAAATACTATCTCCGGAGTCATTCTTTTTTTTCCCTTAGGGTCCTTTCTTCTTCAATCTACTGATAACAAAGCAACCTTTAAAACTATAAACACTGGGCTGAGCCCCGGTGGCGTAGTGGTTGTGCACAGGACTGCGGCCCACTGGGTTGGAGGTTCAATTCCAGCTCCCAGGAGCAAAGGCTGGGCCTCCTAGTCCCACCACCTGAGGGCAGTGATGCCTTAAAAAATAAATTAATTAAAAATTAAAAAAAAAAAACTATAAACACTAATATGCCTCTTTGTACTATAAATATTGTATCCAGGGTAGAATTTTTCATTAAAAAATAGGAAATAGATTCTATGTACATATATTTATAGATTTGGTATTAAGGTAACAGACAGGCATGGGACCTCAACTCAAGTACTCCCTCAACACAAGAATACTTTGTTCTAATAACCCAACATTCTGTGATGCTTACCCTTCCGACACAATAACTGAAGACAAAATGGGTGCATAAGCAGACGTGGTGAAGAAAGCTGATGGTGGCGGCTATCAAAAGATATAATGTCTAGGGTCTTAAAGGCTTGAACATAAAACAAGTGGCCATCTAGCTAAGAAGCAACCAAGTCCACATGGAAACAGCACACCAGTCTGTATGACCATGAGGTGTCAATGGAACCAGGTATCAGACATCAAAAATCCAGAACAAAAAATCATATCATTGTGAATGAGGAGGAGGTTGAAGTGGAGACCCAAAGACCATCTGTAGACAATTGGACATCCCCTTATAAAAGGGTTACAAGGAAGAGAGGAGCCAGTAACGGTGTAACACAGCACCGTTGAAACATACAACTTTCCTCTATTTCCTTAATGCTTCCTTCCCCCCACTATCATGACCCCATTTCTACCTTACAAATCCGGCTAGACCAGAGCATGTGCATGAGCACAGATAAGAGTCCACGAACACAAGGAATCCATAAACCCCTCAGGACTCATATAGAGTAGCAAGACCAGGAGGGGAAGGAGTAGGGGGGGAGAGAGAAGGGGGAGAAAGGGGGAACTGATCACAGTGATCTTCATATAGTCCCTGTCCAGGGGGACTGACAACGGAAAAGTGGATGAAGGGAGACATCAGTCAGTGTAAGACGTGAAATAATAATTAATAAATTATAAATTATCAAGGGTTCATGAGGCAGGGAGGATGGGAGAGGGAGGAGTGGATACCAAGGCCTCAAGTAGAAAGAAAATGTTTTGAGAATGATGATGGCAACAAATGTACAAATGTGCTTGACATAATGGCTGGATACATGGATTGTGATAAGATTTGTATGAGACCCCAATAAAATAATTTAAGAAAAACTTTATATGTTTCTGTGTCTTACTCGAAATCAAGAGGGAAAAGCTGGCTAGACCCTATTCCATTATAGCAATTAATAGAAAGACCCTATGCCCGTATTCCCTTGGCTGTCATACAATGACCTGTAGCTGGAGGCACTCGGGAAACACACTTGCAGATGCATCACATACCAGGAGATTCAATTCTCTCAGCTTACAAATTGTTAGACCGATCTGGAGAGATAGGTGGCTCAATCATGGTCACAAAGCGAGCAGAGGGCAGAAGTGAGACTAGAATCCTAATTTTCAAAATGCTACAAATACTTAAACTCTCTAAAGCACCAAGTGTCCACAATCTGCTGACAGAAGAATATAACCAAACAGTAAAAAAAACTGAAATCAATCTATGCTAAAATTTAGCACTAATTATGGTGCTTGAGGCAAGTGAACATTAAAAGCTCAGTTATATATAAGGGGGTGCCCCTCCAAAATGGAGTTTTTGTTTCAAAGCTATGTAGTTAACTTTTTTTATATAAAACATTCTACATGACACTTAGTATATTTATTAAATCTGTGATTCCATTCTTAAAAAGTTTTCACACTTATCTGTTTGGATGGTTGACAGCACCTCCCTCATTTATTCCTTCACCTCTTCTATATACTCAAAACACTGCCCTTTCATGTCCCTCTTCATGGAAACAAAAAGATGTCTTACAGAGCAAGGCCAGGTGAGTAAGGTGTGGGGGTCAACAGAGGCTCGCTGCCTTTTGCCCACAACTGATGTACTGAGATAGCTGCGGGAGCAGGTGTATTGTTATGATGGCAAAACCAGTCCTCTGTCTGCCACAAATCAGGCCTTTTTTTGTTTCACACTGCTACACACTCTTTTGGGAACCTTTAAAGAGAAATGTTGGTGAACAGTCTGACCTGGTGGAATGAACTCCAAATGCAATATGAGTGGACATTTGCATCCTGTTCAGGAAGTTGACTGATGTCCTGTATGAGGTTTTTCAACAACAGACATTTTACCTTTTTTGAAACAAGAAAATTACTCATACACTTGAGTTTTTCCCAGAGTGCTGTTCTTGTAAACTGTGTTTAACATCACAAACAGTTCCTGCAGCATTTTTCCTGATTAGAAAACAAAATTTCACAGCCACACACTGTTCTCTTAAATCAGCCATCACCAAAAAAACAAGGTTCAAGTGAAACTGCTTTTACAAAAAAATTTACTGACCAGAGTGAGCCTTCCCAAGTGAGGCCTCTGGGTACACTGACTCAGAATGAGTTGCTTGATGCTTGCCTAGTGGGTGAAAAATGTATACTACTACCAAAGCTCTGATCTGCCCCGCACAATTTCTGGGTTTTGGTACCTGCAAAAGTCTAGAATTATACAATCCTTTATCTTATTTTTCCAGCTGTGTCAGGAAAGTGGAGTGGTCTAAGGCACCAGATTCAAGCTTTCACTTCCTATCCTAGTTTTTCTTCCACATTTTACCAGAACTCAAAGTGTCACAAGAAGTGTCACATAGACCTCTCTTTATATATGAGTCCTGTATGGGAAAAAAAATAACTTCAATTAAGTCCTCTGCGATAAGACTGTGAAATTATGTCCCACTGAGAAAACAGCAACAGATAAACCACATATGTATTATTTATGTAGCAGAAAAATGTCCACATAGATTTTTGTGTTTTCCCAGTAATTGTTTTAGGCATAATTAGAAAGTATTTATAATTTTGGAGTGAAAATGGTGGCTTACACATCAAAAGCTGCAAGATAAAATAAAATTATTTGTAATGAATTGAGCTTTTATCAACTAGTATACACTATTATAAGTAGGCATGTTACACAACCACCTAGTTTCACAACAAATTCGTGAGAAGGATAGTATAATTACCCCTCTGTTGCTGATGAGGAAATGGGAGGCTCAGGAAGAAGCAAACGCAGGACTCTATCCGGTTTCTTTGACTCTAATGACTGCTATCATAAGTTCTTGATCCTCCAGAATTCAGACCTGGGTCTTCACTAAATCTAAGGAGAGTCATCAAAAAGAAGACACCCTCTGCCCCCAGTGAGGTGAATTGAGAGGAGCTGCAACAATGGGGTTCAAACACTACGCAACTGTCAAGATAGCACTAGATGGGGCAGTGTTTCACGCTAATGTGCAACTCTAAAGTCCTTCCAATTCAGAACCAACTGAAGGGTACCTACCAACAAGGTTTAAAAGACACGATCTCCAAAGTCACTCCCAACAAGGATCTCTGTTACTAGAAAAGGAACTTAGTTCAGAATTAATTTATTGGTGAAAATATACCGCAGGGAAAGCCATGAACAGAGGAACCATTAATAAAAGGCAAAAAAGAATAAATAGAGATGTTTTCAATTCTATACCATTGACTGCATTAATAACACTATCAATAGAATTACTTTATGCCCCAGAGAGATGATTGATAATGTTCCCAAACATAAAATGAGGTTGTCTCCAGATGACATCAATGATATATATAAATCATGGGTATATGACTGGATTGGGGGCTCCCACTTAATGCTAACCCCAATCTAAGAACAAATGGCTCGTATCATCAGCCCTGCTTGCTGCTCACCCTCAGGAAGAGATCACTGACGACATGGGAGCTACAGCAAAGTGTGGGGGAAGAAGTTGATGGTGCAAGGCTATCAGGAGTCGCATCTGAGTCTGAAAGGTCATCTTCACACAAGCAGCCATCTAAGCCAGGAATCAACTAAGTCCACATAAAAGAAGCATATCAGTCTGTGTGATCCAAAGATTGAAAATATTAAAATACAAATCCAAAGGAGGGAATGGCATCAAAGTTTATATTGTGAACACCTGGCTTGCAAAAGGCAATGGATGACAATGGAAACCCAAAATCCCGTGGCATGGTGCACACATGGAAGAAGTCTCCAGTGAACCCCTCTGACCATAGGTGATAGATGGGAGAAGCGTCACTATCAGACCGAGAGCATTGGGAAGTCATTGGTGGCAGAGGGTGAGGTTAAAATGTAATACTTTAACACCTGATCTCCGCTTGACCCATTTAAAAGTTGTCTGCTTTAAAAGTAAAACATAAAGGGGAAGTACACATTGATTAAGTCTCTGGTGAGTCCCCCTTCCCCATAGATCAGGCATGTGAAAAGCCTTGCTATCACACAGAATACATTAGAAAGTGGATTTTTGTAGATACAGCTAGGTTAAAATTCAACACCTTATGATTTGATCTGCCTTTTGACCCATCTTAAATATTGTTTAGCCTTTAATGTTTTCTGCTTTGTGTTCAATTGAGGTTTTCTCTGTTTTACTTTGTTATTTTAATAAGTGTGTTGTGTTTTAAGTGTTTTTCTGTATATAAAATCCAGGACAGGTAAACCTATAGACACAGTAACAATTTCTTGGGAGTGTGGCAGGGGAGTTTGGGGTTAACGAGTATAAGAATGAAGAAAATTTTTTTTAATGTTTTTTAAAAGAATGAAGAAAATATTCTAAAATTGCTTATGGGGATGATTTACAACTTCCTTCATCTGATTTGACCATTGATTTGTGACATATATACCAATAAAACTGTTTTTTTTTTTTAAAGAATAAATAGAAGAGGAGAAACAGCCAAAGTCTATTCCAAGGGGCCCAAACACAATGACATTTTACAAACAATCGAGGCCACATGACTCAAGTGGAAAGCAGATTAAGGAATTGAAAGCAGAACAGGAAGAGATGTAGAGACAGCCAGCCCCTCATGCCATCACCCCACAGCAGACACGTAAACAGCTATGGGAAGACTATGGCAGGAGTCAGTGGCCAACAATGGCCAAGATGCAGAGTTTTACAGCATTAAAAAATATGATATGGGAATAGCTGGATGCTAGTGACTCACCCCTGGCTTCTGGAAGAGCCCTTACCACAACTGTATTGTATCTGGATTAATGTGAAATGTAAAGACTGTGTGGAGAACACAGACTTAAGCTGAATGAGGATGAAGTACTCTTTGGTTTCTATAAATTGCTTCCATGTCCCAGGTCCTGTGGATGTGCTTTTCGTATGATGCCATATTTAACCCTCACAACGACCATGCTTCCCATTTTACCCTGGGGAAAAATGGCAGTCTGTAAGGAACCATGTTCCCTCTCCACTCTGTCCAAGTAAGATGTTCTTGGGACTGACTTTCTCACTGAAAGGGGGCCAGGCATCCGGGGAGCCTATTAGAACACTGGCAGCAGCTTTGATGTGTGCAAGCGATGTGCTGTCCTTTCTGCCACCTCTTAATTCAGTTATCTCATAAAACAACCCTATAAAATCAACAATATTGGAAAACCTTGGCAGGAGGAAAAATAAGAATGCAAGGAAAAGAAACAAAGTTTGTGTTGCAATGAGGTGGTAGCAGCTGCGGAGGAGATGGCGGGATTTGGTCTCATGTGCTAAGGGTCTATCATTGGCCGGGGCGTCGGTCCCTGGAAAAGGATGTCATCCTTACTAAAGTGGAGGCTCAGAGTAAAACTGGTCCTGACAAATGGATTGACACAGTGGGTTCACACACACAACAACAATAGCTGTGAGGCTCGCACTGGCCCTGGCAGTCTGCTGTCCTGTTGTACACGGGGTCACTAGAACTGGGAGCCCACGGGACAGCACCTAACAAAAGTCTTTGCTTTGCTTAGATTGGCTTACGGTAGCAAGTCATTTACTCTCAAAAAACTTTACAACCCATCCTGCGTTCAGGCCACGACTGGTGGGAGCCATGTGGCTGGAAGGACACAAACAAAACAATTGAGAGTGCAGGTCAAATAAAGACCAAGCAGATTTTCCTAAAGAAGTCAAAGTCTCACAAGAGAAGTGTCACGGGATCAAAGCGCGAGTGAAACAACTAGAGAAGGTGGAGGGACGTTCCCGGTAGAATTTGTGACATAGCAAAATACACCTGGGTTTGTGAGACATGTTTCTGAAAGGGTGCGTGCACAGAGGTGGAGACGGAACTGTGGCAAGATATGAAGTGGGAAAGGTCAGCTGGGGTCATGTGGCAAGAAACAATGGACTGCAAGCCAAGGAAGTTGGCCTTTATCCTATAAGCAGTCAGTTATGCAGGATTTCTAAGCAAAGAAAGCCTTTTTTACTTATTTGTATTTTTTACCAAGACACGAGGGAGTGCATGGGTATATGAGGACGACTAGCATTAGCTCAGTAGCTGAATGCCTAACTGCAGAAAAAAAACATTATAAAACTTGATAAAATGTAAACATCAAATGAAACAAAATAATAGTTAAATTCACACAGCTAGCCCCAATTAATAATCTATATAGCGCAAAAAATGGGAATCAGTATTAAAGGCCTTCATGGAAAGCTCTATCATCTTTTAATTCCATTTCAGAATCCTCCTAATACAATTATTACTATACATATACACATGTGAAAATTTTTCTCATAACTCAATTTGAACTGATATAAGGACAATTACTGTGACAGCAATAAAAACCTATATAGAACTTGTGACCTAAAATGTTTGTCCTAAATATAAAAAAAATAAAAGATGGCTGAATATAGATTTTGCATATCACCAAAAATGGAAAATGAACCAGCCTAGAGCACTATTTCTGCAGAGTGAAACGGCTAAGAAAAGAATCTACACAGGAAGGGATACAAAGGAGAAATGAAGAGACCACTCACCCCCCCCACCCCACCCCCCCGCCGGCCATTCCACGCTCCCTGTCCTGCTCACAGGTCTTTGTCACGACTACCAAGGGAATTTTACTACTGCTTCAGTCAAATCATTTTCCAATTTCACCTGAGTCATGAATCCCTGAAAATAGCCTTTAAAAAAAAAAAGTATATAACAGATAAAAACCAAGTACCCTAGTTGAAAAGGGTCAGCGAGAGTGGGGCGCCCCAACTCGTCCTCCACTTGGCCTTCACTCATTATGCCCACAGGGCCCTTGCTTTTCTGAAACACACAGATCCTTCACACAGCAATGACATGGCAGGGGGGTAGGGTAGGGGGGAGTGCGCCATCTAAAGGAAAAACCCTCTGCTTTGTAAAAATGTTTGCTCCTCCGAATGCACTCTAATTCAAATATCATTTTTGGCTTTTTGATTTTACCTATTACATCTTCAGGAAAAACTATGAAGTGATATATCAAGATGAACTTCTTGTGAAGGAAGAGTTGGGGGTACTACAAAAAGGGCAACAGGAATTTTCCCTTAAAGTTGGCTTCTCCCAAATGTCTGACAATTTGATATTCATCTGATTTTTTAAAAATTTTCCTTCCCCCTTACTCCATTTCTTTCTCATCCCATTTCCCTGTAACTATTTCATTTAATAAGAGAACTTTTACTAACAATTTTTTTCTTTTGTAACAGTGGATCTTGTATAATATTTATCTACATGGGATTGACTCACTTCACTCAGCATACCATCTCCAAAATTCATCTATGTCATAAGGTATTTGACAGTTTCATCATTATTCTTTAGTGGTGTGCAGGATTACATTGTATGACTGTCATCTTCTTGCTATTATGGATAATGCTGTCTAAACATGGTATGCACCTATCGGTTTGGGCTTTGCTCCTTACAAATGCCTGTTACACCAACCATAGCCTCTACTGCCATGAGACCAGAAGATCTAAATGGTGCCCAGCTCCCACTCCCATTTCTTCTCATCAGGATCACAACAGAACGTCCTGAACTATGGAAGTTTTTTTAATGTAACTCAAGATCATAAACAGACCAGAGTTGTTCCTCTGACAGAAATGGATGGGATGCTGCCCATACACCCCTCAAGGCTGGAGTTGAACCTACCCCTGAGGATCAGCTGTCAGCCAAACAATGGACCAGCTTTTCCAGTGCTAATACAAAGGAGGGACATACTGCCCGTAGGAGACTGTGGGAGATAATATGCAGTACACAACAGAGGAGGAAGAAGATGAGGCTGTCCCTTCCAGTAAAGAGTTACCATCTCAGAAGCCCGCAAGGGCAGTTTAGTCGTAATTGACTCGATGGCTCTGTGTGTGTGTGTGTGTGTGTGTGTGTGCTTGCACACACAAAGGAACTAATGGTTGCAAACATTAGATTAATCCAGGAAGCAGGCACAATACACCACAGGTTGCAGAAACAATGCCTTTGGGGAAGCTTAACGGAGCAGAACAGACAACGTGACAGTGTAAAATAACTCATAAAGTTATCTTTCATATCACAAATTTCCTCCTCCTCTTAAAAGACTGGATTCAACTGGTTGATGAGATGCACAGCAAGGACACTTGTGACTGCTAAGTGACCTATAATGGTGGTTCCAGTACAAACTCAGAATTTGAATCAAAAGTAAGGGAACTGTGTGCATGCCGAAATAGTTAAGTATCTCAGGAGCCCTGGTTATAAATGTTCAGGCTCAAACTTGGCTCAATGCTGTGCACACATTCACTGGAAAAGAGAACCAGGAAAGTGTTCATAAAAACCATTTGATGGTATCAGCTGCCCACACTGGAAACGCTACCCCAAGAAACACATAGTAAGAAAACAGTGCCCGAAAACCAGCCCTATGATTACTTTGGAAGCTTGTAGGGAGACCATGCTACCTATGGCATCTCCCCTGCAAGACTCTAGTCTTTCAAGAAACGTCGCAATGCAATTTTGACTTTCTAGTCATTTTGTCCATACCCACCTCTGAGAACAAGACCAAAAGTGCAGCATTTGCCCAAAGTTCCAAAGACAGGAGGGGACAGACCAGGCAGCTGAATGGCACGAGGGAGCCCAGGGGGGCAGTGAGAAGAGTGCTAAAGGGAATGTAGCCAATGTCGCAGAACAACATATATGTGTGTATGTGTGTGTATATATATATATATATATATATATATCGTTGTAAAGATAACCAATTTGCTCTGTCAACTCTCACTCAAGCCACAAGAAAATGTGCTTTTAAAAATCATTCCTTAATCCATAGGGGGCAGTGAATTGCTGTCAATGAAGATCAACTTTCAAAGGGAAGAATGTAACCAAAGGCACTTCAGACACATGAAGAAACTGTTGACTTGGTGTATATATTGTTCCATATGTTCTCTAAATAAAGAAATAAAATTTAGGAGGGAAATATGGTTCCAGGAGCGCAGAGCTGGAAGGAATGCTGCTGTTTCACGGTTTCAACTTTAGATCCACACTTGTTGGGAAATAGCTTATCTCGAAGCCAAGCACAACAGCAAGGCTACCTTCAGCTTCTTAACGTGCTGTGGGCAACCATTGACTCTGATACCACCAGTCCCACCCCCACCCCCAACACCTTTCACAAGCATGGGTTTCATATTTTCAGGTGTTTAGAGAATAAGGGAGGTCAAGTACTATTCATTAAAGGATGGCAAAATGGACTTGGTGGTAAGCATGAGAGGGCAGGCTGGCATTTTAGGTGTGGCAGATATTAGATACGATCTAAATGCTAAAGTTTATTACAATATGTACTTAAGGGCTGCCTTGAAGTAAACTATGACTGCTTCCTTGGAGTGGGGGGTGAGGGGCACTGTTTTCTTTTAACATCTGGATTGGGGAGATTGAGCAAGAGAGTTTGAGATCAAGAATCTCTGGGGAGCAAGGAGAGTTGAAGTGACTATCAATAACAAAGGACCCTGAATGGAAAGTCTGACAGCAATAATTGACATGAAGTTATTGGTAACAGGAGCAAAGATTTTAAACAGTACTAGTACTCGGGGCTATCCTCTTGCAAGTCATATGCCAAAGTCCTGGCAAGTTCTAGAGTTATGGAGTCTGAATTTCGGGGTGCAGGTGGAGGTGGGTAAGCTCAGAGCTGGGCTGTGATGCCAGCCAGTGCAAGAGCAGCAGGATTGGTGCTGGGACTCTTCGCGAGACGAGTGTGGGTGATTCGATCCAGGGCAAGGAAGCCTAAACGACTTACACCCCAACCCCTCTCCCACCCCTCCCTGCTTTCTTACCTTCTGTTTGAAGTAGTGAATGGTGTATTCCCTGTTTACTGTAAGACGGGGTATGTGTCTAGCTGGCATGTGCAGGGCGCTGAGGTGCCCCAGGGCCAGCGATCGCGGGATGGAGGCCCCGGACGCCAGGAAGGGCAAGAGCAGAAACAGGGCCAGCCAGGTGAAGCGCCCCATGGCCCAGGAAGACAGCAACAGTCAGCCTCTGAGAGCCGGCGGGCGAGGGCGAGCAGACGCGCGCCGCCGGAGCCAGGCCTGCCCAGAGCTCCGCCCACGGGCCGAGGGCCGACTCCTCCCCTGAGAGACCCGAAGTCTCGGGGGGGGGGCGGGGGGGGGCTCGGCACCGCCCACTTTCACCGTCCCTCGCAGCCCCGAGCCTCGAAGGCGCCGCCTCCGCCCTACACTTCCTGCCTGGCCACCCTCGAGTCGGAGCCCTCCTTCATCGCGGCCCCTTGGCCAGTCGGCTGCTCTGTCACCCCAGAGACACCTCCTCCCTCACCGCCATATCCTACCCTTACCTAGCTATCCCACCAAACCCAGAACTCCAGCTGGCCATCCCTTAGCTCCCTCGTCGCCCACCCTGCCCGCCCGAGACGCCTCCGTTCTAATGCCACACCCACCGCCCTCCGCATATCTCATAATATAAAGCTGCCGTGACAATTCACTCGTCGTACCCCACGTGCCATTGAATCACATTATCTCCGGCTGTCAGCACGGCCAACACGTGGGTCACGTACGATTGTTATTCCCCTAGGGGAGGTGGTGCTGACTCGCTCGGGATCATGTTGAGGGGAACTAGACGCTAGTGACTGGAGCCAGCTGGGCGGGCAGCTGGGTCTGAATCCCAAGGCTCGGCTCCTTCCACCCCACCTGCACACGGTCCCAACCGTCCCCTTAGAGGATCCAGTTCGGGAATCACCCCAAAGCACGGCCCACGTCGCCCCGGAATCCTGCGGAGTCCCCATCCCTGCATCCAGGTTACACCCCCTTTTCTTTCTCCAGCTGAAGGGAATCAAGTTCCAGGCCCTGCCCCGGTCCCTCCTCCAACGGCCCGGGACAGAGCGCCTCCTCTCGGACAGCGCCCTCTTCTGTCTGCAGGGGGCGGCCAACTCTTCTCTCTCAGCTTCCGTTCCTCATTCGAACGCTCCGTCCCTCCCCGGCTCGGCCTTCCCCCTGCTTGGCTGACACAGCGCTACCCTAACATCAACTCTACGGGCTGCACCTGTGCTCCCCCGACGTGTCCCTCAACCTACTGTCACTACCCCCACTTCAAAACGGTCTCTCCCAAGTGCCCCCGGGATTCTACGGCTAACACCCGCCCCCCTGCCTTATTCATCTTCTGATTGGTTCTCAACAGCCACCGCCCAAACGTCACTTCCGGACTTCCGGTGGAAAAGGGGGCGGGAGATTCGATCAGAAGGTATCCGTAGACGAGCCGTGTACCGCGACCTTGTGCCCAGCGCAGACATGAACGTCTCCTCTGCTGAATCCCCTTCCATTGCCCCAGGTGAGGAGCTGCAAGCGGCTTGAATTTCTACTCGGGAAATTCAAGGGTTGCCCTACTTCCCCAGTGTTGGTTTGAATGAGCCCCGGGCCTTGTCGTTGGATGCTTGAAATTTTCAGGACCGCCTTCTCTGTAAAAGAGCGACTATGACGATTGTTGTTGTTGTTCAGTGTATCTCTTATCCGTACACTCTTCGCCCTTAACATAAGTTCAACGTCGTGGTTGCTAAATAACTGTGACAAACAACGTCCCAGCTCATTTTCCTGCTTTCAGTCTTGTTCTTTCCAATGCGGTCTTCTCACGGTGCGGCTGAAAAACTGCAGACCTCACCCAGACTCTCCCCTTTCCTTCTGGCATTCCTGTGCCCTCCCGAGGTTAAGGCCAAACGCCTTAGAGGACCGGTGGGTCTGGCCTAAGGCGTCTAGCCCCGGGCTGCAACCTTGCAGATCTTTATAGCTCCTCAAATGTACCCCCACCTCTTCCAGCCCCACCCCCTTACCAGCCAATGCTTTATCATGTTTACAAACTTTTACCAATGAAGAAGCCCTTCCCGATCCTGGAAGGCTATGTCGAGCCCCCAATAAAATGATTTATTTTTTTAAAAGGGAGGGGAGAAAGAGGAACTTATACCAAGGGCTCAAGTAGAAATGAATATTTGGAAACGAATATGGCAACATATGTACAAATATGCTTGATACAGATGATGTATTGAATGTTATAAGAGTTGTAAGAGCCCCCAATAAAATTATTGGGGACAAAAAAGAAGCCCTTCCTGATATGGCAGGCTATGTTACAGAGCACCAGAATTTATTTATTCTTCCACCAGATTGTTTTAAGTACCTGCCTCCCCTGTGCAGAAACTGCATCCGGTGAGCTGAGCATACAGAGGTACACAAGATAAACACATTCCTACCCAAAAGCAACTTAACTGTTTGGGGAATTTACTTGAGTGAGGTTGGTGTTGGGAAGACCTCTTGCGCAGGAATTGACATTTAAACATGAGAATGATCTAGCCGTTCAAGAGAAGAAAAAAACATTCCAACCAGTGAATAAACCGTGACCAATGCTTACCCTGGTGAAGGGAAAAGAGTTGTTGCGTCGGGGCCATTGAGTTTATCTCAATGGTGGTAGAATCATTGAAAAATGAATATCAATAATGGTGTTGCAACAGGAGAAGTATAATCATAGAGGATGTGGAATTGGTGAATGCTCTGTTGTGTATATTCTTGCCACAAATAGAAAAAAATTACATGAATAACAATGACTACAAGGAAGAAGAAAGTGTTCTATAATTGAATTGGATGACAGTTGTACAACTCTTCTTGCTATGAGTGAATTGTGTGACATGTGGATGAAGTGCTAATAAAACTGTTAAAAAAAACAACAGTGAATAGAATGTGCAAAGTTATACCAGGAAACAGTTATACCAAGAAAGAGCTAGGCATCTTAGTGTTCACGAGTCTAAGGCTAGAGATGTCACAGCAAGCTCAGAGGGCCGTTGTCTGAATTTTGAAGAGATGGACCAGATATTCAGTTGTGAGGCTAGTTCAGCATCTTAAGTTGAAAAATGAACTAAGGTGACTGCAAAATATATGGAGGGTGGTGACAAGTGAATGATGGTTGCTCGGTAGAGAAATAGACTGCAGGACTTGCCAGTGGGTATGATGGCAGATGAGAGAGGGAAAGGCAAGAAGGATGATTCCTAAATATCTGGCTTGATTTACTAGCTGCACAGTAGTGTCATTTATTGAGATTGAGAAAATGGAATTAAGAACCTTTGCTTAATAGGTTTTATTGTCTACTGAACTTGAGATATCTTTGATTTGCAAAAAAGCATTGCACAAGGGCTGAGCCCCACAGGCTTGGAGGTTCAAATCCAGCAGTGGCTCTCCAGGAGCCAGGCTGGGTAGCTCCCACGACCACTAGAAGGCACTGATGCCAAAAAAAAAAATTACACAGTTTATTGGTATGTCTGTGAAGTAGGCCACCTCACAGAGCTATAAGCTCCTTAAGCGGAATAGAGACTTTTAGTCCATTTTCTCTCTACTGCCTAAGTATAGTGTACACTTTACAAATAATCATTTCTGAATAGTTGAGGTACTAACTATGCATGAGTCTAGGTAAAAGTTGATATACGTCTGACAAGCTGCCAAACCTCTGGGACATCTCAGAGATAATTCTGGAGATAGAATCAAGACTTAAAGTAGGATTAATGAGACATGTTATCAAAGTAGCATATACAAAAATGCCTAAACCCAATTAGAGAATACGTCTATTAAAAGCTATATCTTTGTATCACTTCATGGATAGTTCAACATTTTCACTCTCTCTGTAGCCCTGTCTTCTTCCCATCCCTAGCACCGAACTTCTCATGCCATAAGTGCTCGTGGATTATGGAAAAACTGGGCAAAGTGTAAGTCCAACTAAGATTGTCCTGGGGCTGTCTTAAAGGTGTTTTTCACCAATATCTGTCCTCACTATAAGTTCTTTGCTTGGTTTGCTTAATTTTCTCTCTGATTTTCGTATTGTCAGGGATTTGTTAGGAATTCCTTCAGAAAACTCCTTGCCATCCAGTTGATTCCATCCCAGAGTGACCTTGTAGGGCGGAGCAGAGCTGCCCCTTTGGGTTTCCTCGGCTGAGTGCTCAGTCTGTCTGGCAGCACAATCCTGTTTGAACTACTCACTGGCCTTGGAGTTTGCAGTCTAATGACTAGGGCACTATTTCACCAGGGCCCCTTTCTTGAAGGTCATTACACTTCTCTATATTCTCTACCTCAGTTCCCCACCCTATTCCCATATATCAATTCACATTAAGTATTTAGTTCTTTGTTTGTTTGTTTTGTTTTGGGGCATCACTGCTCTCTGGTGGTAGAAGTAGGAGGCCCAGCCTTCGCTCCTGTGAAGCTACTGCTGGAATTGAACCTCCATCCCAGTGGGCCGCAGTCCCGCACACAACCACTACACCACCAGAGCTCAGCTCACTTTTTCTTTATGATCTTATATTTAATAAAAATTATTCCAGAGTTTCTAGCCCAAAGAAGCAGATTGAAAACCAATTTTGATGTGTGTAAACACATGGGCATACTTTTTTTTTTAATAAATCATTTTATTGGGGGCTCTTACACTTCTTGTCACAATCCATCCATCCATTGTGTCAAGCACATTTGTACATATGTTGTCATCATCATTTTCTTTTTTTTAATTAAAATATTTTATTGGGGGCTCGTATATAATTTTTCACAATACATAAATACATATACTGTGCCAAGCACCTTCGCATGCCTGCTGCCGTTACCATTCTCCAAATATCCACTTTTCCACTCGGGCCCTTGATATCAGCTTCCCATCCTTTACCCTCTGTCCCTGCTCGCCCTTCCCCCACCAACTCTCAATACTTTATAAATTATTATTGTTCTATCATACCTTACTCTACCTAACATCTCCCCCTGCCCACTTCTCCGGTGTCTGTTTTCCTGTGTAGATCCTTGTAGTTTTGTGTTTTGTTTTGTTTTTCTGCAACAGTGCCCTGGTGGGAGTAGGAAGCCCAGCCTTGCTCTTGGAGAGCCACTGCTGGATATGAACTGTCAACCCTGTGGGCCGCAGTCCCACACACAGCCACCGAGCCACCAGGGCTCAGCTGTAGATCCTTGTAGTTGACTCTCTACCCCACCTTCTGTCCCCATCCGGTAACTCCAATCTCACCACTGGCCCCGAGGGGCTCGTCTGTCCTGCGTTCCCTGTATCTCTAGCTCCCCTCTCTTCCAGTATGCCTTCTCCAGTCTAGCTGGATTTGTAAGGTAGAGTTAGGACCATGATAGTTGGGGGCAGGAAGCCCTCAGGAACTAGAGGAAAGTTGTATGCTTCATCGCTACTTCACTGCACCTTGACTGGCCTGTCTCCTCCCAGCGACTTCCCTGTAAGGGGGTATCCAATAGCCCACAAGTGGGTCTTGGGTCCCCACCCTGCTCGCCTCCTCATTCGTAGTGATGTATTTCTTTTGATGTTTGATATCTTCTCCCTTGGACCCCTTGTGATCACACAGGCTCGTGTGCTTCTTCCATGTGGGCTTTGCTGCTTCTGCGCTAAATAGCCACACGTTTATCTTCAAGCCTTTAAAACCCCAGACACATTATCATTTGGTAGCTGGGCACCATCAGTTTCCTCTTTTTTTCATTGCTTTTTCATATTTAGAGAATATTGAAGTTCCTTCTAAAAACTTGCTAGTGAGAGCTAAAGTGAAAAGATCATTCCATAAAGTATTAGAGCAAAGCATTGCAAAGTAATCTGAAAGACACTAAAAGGTTCTAGGCTTTAGATATAACTGTAATAAGATTGATCACGAAAGTGTTTCACCTTCAGGTTTCAGATTATTTCCAATCCCAATAGAGTGGTTTTCAACCCTGAACAACATACATATTACCTGGAATCTTGTTAGAATTACAAATCCTTAGACCCTCATCCCAGATTTACTGAATTAAAATCTGAAGTTGAGCCCACCAACCTGTTCTGTCAAGCTCTTTGGCTAATTTTGATACACAATAATTAAAGTTTAAGGACCAATTCCCCAAAAGACAAACTCCCTGTAACCGAATCAATGGCAACTCCTGTGACAAGGATGATTTACCCCTGTGAGTCTTCAGGGCATGACCCCTACACACACCCCCAGGGATCCCGGCGAGCCACTTAGCTGCTATGGAAAAGGGATGCAAGAGCTTGTCATCTGTGAGCATTAATAAAACCCTCTCTAAATGGAAAAGGATGCATCCAGCTGGACATAGCCTGATCCATTAAGTACTTGATTGTTTACTGCCTCTTCTTCAAGCAACTTTTGCTTATAATATGACTTAACATGTAGCTCATTCCCCACCTCACCCCCCCAAAAAAAAGAATACAAGTTTCTATTAGGTCGTTTTCCTGTGACCGTAATTTTTCATGGTTTATTGATTGCAGAGTGGATTAAGGATTGGGCTGCTAACGGGGAAATCAGCACTTGAAAACCACTTGTCGCTCCAGAAGAGAAAGACGAGGCTTTCTGCTAATGTAAAGAGTGACGCTCGTGGACACTCGAGGGGCAACTCTACCCTGTACCAAGTTGAGTGGAAATTGACTCGGGGGTAGTGAGTTTCTTCCTGTTGTTTGGAAGTGTTGCATAATTAAGGAAAAATATGGCATTGCAGCGTATCCACCGACACAGCGCTTCCTTTCATAACCTCGGTCATCGCTAGGCTTTCCGAACAAATGCCACTGAGGCCATAAGAGCTGATCAAGCTGCCAACACCGAGACTTTTCTCCCAACCCTTTCTACCTCTAATGCCCTTATTTACACTTCTATGTATTAGGAATGGAAAAAACCTAGATTCTCTTTGTACGTTATCACTGAGCTCCCCTCTGAGTATTTTCACCACATTTATTGGTTTTTAAAATTATGAACGCTGTACATTTAGAATATATTTATATGCATGGGAAATCACTTTTAACCCGACCATTTGAAGAAAATGCATTCGAACAAGAGATTATGTCCATTTCTATCTTCCACTTCCTCCGACATCCCACTCCAAGGCAAGAATCACTCAGTCATTGTTCTCTCGTTATTTATTCTGATAACTTTCTATTATGGAATTCACCACAGTTGCATTTAAACATCTTGTGTGGTTACCTGTTTATTATTTACCTCAGGGAAAAATGAAATCCATTAACTCGATAGAACCTTTGCTTTGCCCATCTTCTATATCCAAGACCTGGTGCTTAGCAGCTGTACAATAAAATAACGAATTATCTGTTATTTACTGTAAATAACTAATGAGCTTGTTGAGTTAGAATCTAGTTTTCTAACACTGATGGAACTAAAAGAAATTTATTACCAACCATCCTTTGCAGTAAAGGAGAATTAGGAAAATTCCAACAGATGCCACATATGAAATTGTTCCCAAGTCTGTTATATCTCTTAGCTTTAAAATTTGCACTACTCCTTCTTGGCTCTTCATTCAGATTTTCATCCAGCATGAATTCAGCGTACTATGAATCAGGCTGAAAAGAAAGGAAGGCAGATGCAAGTGAGTGACAAGTATGAAGGAAATGCTACAATAACAGCCAAAGGCCTAACAGTTGGTTCCAACACAACTAGTAAAAAAATAGTTTATTGGCGATGTTCATTTCAGTTCTCAAATACACCGGGAAGTTGAACAGCTTTCTAGACATACATGTTTGATCCACTAGGGGGCAATAAAACTTTAAATATTAGGACAATTTAGCCAGCTTTCCCTTAAATTATAGCGATTAATGCTCACAGAGTTCATTTAGAAACTTAGAAACGAATTACAAAGATTTACTGCTCACTTAGTTTTTTATGCATTTGGTGAGTTGCCTGACCCATTATTTTTACTTGTGTCCCGCACAGCACCAGCAGAGCATCCTAGCCGTGGTTATGTTCATCCACATCCTAAAATTTGATAACAGTGAGTAAAGAATATGCTTTGTGGAATGCCTGTCGTGTGTGGGCGCTATGTAAATTTCTATTTTAGAACTGTTCATAATAGAGCTGCTGGGAAACCAGCCTGCAGAGGACCACATCTGACCTCCTTGGCTTCCCTGGGGTCCCCAGCCCTCCACTCTACCTCCTCCTCTCCCATATCGACACCAACTGGCTCCCCCATCACTCTGCTTTTCCCTTGAGTTTGATCATTTGTTGAAATGGCCACAGAGAATGCACAGACAGAACTCAAAATTATGCAGGTTACTAGGGAATTTAATAGGTTGCTACAAATTCAGATCAGTAAACGGTAAAAATACAGACATGGGTGCATAGCAGCACCTCTTCTCAGCCAGTAGCCAAGTGTCTCACCAGTTCGCAGGCTCTCAGCAATGTGGCCTCTACCTCCACAGGCCAGGAAGTCAGCCTATTGCTCTGCCTACCAGTAGGTCACCTAAGGCCATCGGAAAACACATATTTTTGGTGTCTTAGGAACCCAGACACTGCTCCTCTATCCGTCTCCTGGCGGGTCCGCCCACATGCAGGTAACGCCCACATATGAGTATCCAATGTGGACAGTTATCCATGCTGCACCATGCTGCAAGACAAAATTTCATTGATATGTTTAATTAGAAGTTAATATTTCACGATGTAAAATTACATACTGTTTTTGTGATTAATCACTGTGCTTTAACTATGTTCAATTCGTAACAATGAAAATGCATCCTGAGTATCAGGTATTTTTCATTATGACTCATAACAGTAGCAAAATGACAGTTATGAAGTAGCAACGGAAATAATTGTATGGTTGGAAGACACCACAACATGAGGAACTGTATGAAAGGGTGGCAGAACTAGGAAGGTTGAGAACCTCTGGCCTGGAGTTTCGTAGACTCTGTGGTGCTCAGCTGTTGTGTCTCACAGTGTCTTTGCCTCTGTCTTTGGGCTCAGCCTGGATCCTTCACTCCGTCCCAGGTGCTTCTGGTGTCTGCCTCCACCACTTCAGACAGAGGTTTCAAACGTACTCCACTTCCAAAGAGGACCCAACGGAATGCAATGCTCAGATTACAGAACAATATCATTAGCATCACATGCAAGGAACATTTTGCTGAAGATTATCCAACAATGCTTGTAGTAGTACATTGACAGGGAAGTGCCAGAAATTCTGGCCAGCTTAATGAAGAGAATGTGAAACAAGGAATATAATAGCTGGTGTCAGATAGATCTTGACTGACAGAGAATGCTAGAAAGGTATGTATTTGTGTTTTACTGACTGTGAAGGCAGTCAGTGGTGTGGACCTAACAAAACATAAATAGCCTTGAAGAGAATGGGAATTCCAGAGCACTTCATTGTGAACCTGTTTATGAATCAACCGGCAGTTGTTCAAACAGAACAAACCCTTTCCTGGTTTAAAATCAGGAAAGGTGTGCTTGCTTCAGCAGCACATATACTAAAATAGGAAAGATATATGACAGGGTTATATCTTCTCACCCTACTTGTTCAAGCTGTATGCTGAGAAAATCATCAGAGACCCAGATTATATGAAGACAGTGGTTTATTAACAACCAGTGATATGCAGGTGACACAACCCTTGCTTACTGCAAGTGAGAAGCGAGGAGGAATTGCATCACTTGCTGATGAGACTCCAGGATTGAAGCCTTGAGTATGAATTACAACTCATTCTCATTGTTGCTAATGAAGGTCAAGGATGCAACTTTCAGTATGGATTACCACTCACAGTGTTTTCTAAAGAAAACAAAAACCCTCACAATTGGGCCAATCTGTACCATTGTGATAATGGAGAAAAGATTGAAGTTGTCGAGGATTTTGTCTTGCTTAGCGCCATAATCAATGCTGATAGAAGCAGCAGTCAGGAGCTCAAACGATGCACTGCTTTGGGTCAATCCACTGCACAAGACCTCTTTATTAAAAAAGCACAAATGGTACTTTGAGGATCGAGGTGTGCTTGAGCCATGTCACGGTATTCTCGGTGGCCTCGCGTGGATGTAAAAGTTAGCCATTGGATAAGGAGGACTGAAGAAGAATCAGTGTATTTGAATGATGATGCTCATGAACAATATTGCAAGTACCATGCACTGCCAAAAGAATGAGTATGTTCCTGGAAGAAATAACAATCAGAGTGCTCCTTAGAAGCAAGTATGGTAAGACTTCGTCTTTGCACATGTTACTGAGAGAGACCCGTCACTGGAGAAGGACATCATACTTGATAAAGTGTAAGGGGAGCAACAAAAAAAGGAAAGCGTATGACAGAATGGCTGGACCCAGTGATTGCAACATGAGCGCAGACACAACAATTGTGAGGCTGGCGCAGGACCAGGCAGTGTTTCATCCCATGGTGCGAAGAGCTGCTATGAGCTGGAACCCACACCATGGCTCCCAAAACCACCAGGTCACAGCTGAGGGTGCCCTGGGGGGAGCACCCTTAAGTGGATTTTAGAGGAGACTTAGAGGGAACAATGGCTTTGCTGGCATACCATTAGTTGTATGCTTAAGTAAGTTGGCTCTTCATCTTCCCTTGTGTTCTGTATTACCTACTCTCCCTTGTCCTTGAAAACCACTTCTAGACTAAAGTGACAACAAAATTTAGGAATACATATCTGCCTTTAAGCCCACTGCCATCAAGTTGATATTGACTCATAATATCCCTATAGGACAAGATAGGACCTACTGTGTATGGTGTCTAAAGCTGTACATCTTTATAGGAGCAGACAGCCTTGTTTCATCTGCCTTTGGAACCGGACTAATCGTGTGTTTAAAGCCCCATGAGACAAGAATAGCAGGGGGCAGGAAAGTAGGATTACCAAGATTTTCTGGAAAACAAGTGAACATTTGAATTTTTTAAAAATCATTTTATTGGGGACTCATACAACTCTTATCACAATACACACATACAAACATTGTGTCAGGCACATTTGTACATACTGTATTTTTCTAAATCATAAGATGCACCCAGTTTTTAGAAAAGAAAAACAAAAAAAATATTCTGAACCAAATAGTACCAGTGTACTAAAATATTAAATTGAAGCAAAATACAGTAGTATTTAACAGCATCAACTCAACAATGGTGTTAGGAACCATCATCACTTTCATTAATAAATGAGGGGAGGCTTGTGCTGTGCTAATCATGTGACCTGACTGACATTGAGACTCCAGGAGGCAGGACTTCCCCCTGAACACACAGCAATCCACTGCATGCAAACAGCAGTGGACACGGGATCACAAACAAATGTTCTGGGATACCATACCTTCGAACCATAAGATGCACCCTCCTTTTCCCCCCACTTATGGGGGTGGGGGGAGGGCATCTTATGGTCCCACAAACTCGGTGTGTTGCCATCATCATTCTCAAATATTTTCTTTCAACTTGAGTGCTGGTATCAGCTTCTCACTTTTTCCCCCCTTCCTCCCCTACCTTCCCTCCCTCAGAACCCTTGATAATTTACAAGTTTTTTTCATGTCTTAACACTGACCGATGTCTCTCTTCAACCACTTTTCTCTTCATCCCCCTGGGAGGAGATTATACGTAGATCATTGTGACTGGTTCCCCCTTTATTTTCCACCTTCCTCTTCCCCTCCTGGTATTGCTATTCTCATTGGTCCTCAGGGGTAACATTTGAATTTTTTTTTCCAATGATTTTATTGGGAGTTCTTACAGCTCTTACAACATTCAATACATCATTTGTATCAAGCATATTTGTACACATGTTGCCATCTTCATTTCCAAATATTTTCCACTTGAGTCCTTGGTATAAGTTCCTCTTCCTCCTTTTTTTTTTTTAATAAATCATTTTATTGGGGGACATTTGAATTTTCATAGTGATTGATTAACTTCTCTGGTTTGCTTTAGACACAATCCTTTGACCATTTAACGTTTTGCTTTTTCTGTTTATAAAACCAGATTACGGGCTGAGCCCCGGGGGCGTAGTGGTTGAGTGCGGGACTGCAGTCCACGGGTTTAGTGGTTCAAATCCAGTGGTGGCTCTCCAGGAGCAAGGCTAGGTTGCTCCCACGACCACCAGAGGGCAGTGATGCCCCCCAAAAACAAACAAACAAAAAAAAAACAGATTACTTTTTTCTCTACCAACTTCTATAAAACTGTGCACACTAAAAACTAGAAAAGCAATTTTTTGCTCATCAGAACCTTTTTCTACTAGTTTTCATTGTTTAAAAGAAGTATATAAGTTCATGTAATTTTCTTCTTATTAATGTTTAAAACAAAATCTGTTGAGATAGGATATTTTACTTGGGTCTTTCTTTTTATTTATTAATACTTAAAATTAAGCAGGAAAAGAAAATTGTTAATTTCTAACTTCACTTTGAAAGTAAAGCAGAACAATCTGGCTATGCAGTAGAGATTCATTGTTTTACCTAAGAAATATCTATATGCATACAATTGAAGCTTTGACATTCACCTTAATGGTTATCTTGTTTTGTAGGACATAGTGTGAACACATGAACAGGAAAAGAAAATTTCTTCTTGCCTCTGTACTTGCCCTCCAGAATTCAAGTTTTATCTATCCATCATGTCAAAAGTGCCTCTCTCGGCTCATCGTGGGCTCCAAAAGGTATACGTGTAGAAGCTTACAAATGGGGAAGAGGCAGTACAGAGCACCCTGTGCCGTAGATTTCCCATGACTCTTACGCACTTAGACCAGACATAAAATTCCCTGGGAGTTGGGTTCTTCTGTGGTACTAGGATCGATTCAACTGAGAATCCCCTATTGTAGAGAGGTCTGTTTCGAGTCACTTCTTTGCTAACTACCTACGTGGGTGAAGAAAAAAAATAACTTACTGGAGAATAAAGGCCATTCTTACAAAACGTATCCTGTTCCTGGGATATCCTGCTCACTGCAGCAGCACATACCCGATCCCTGGAAATAAAGAAGGGGTGTTTGATTTTAATGATCTCCAGATCCTTAAAAAAACAAAAAGAACATTTGAGAACAAGGACTAGTTAGTGATCTCTAACTCATTTGTACTTTGCTCGGTGCTCAGATGCAGGCCAACTATGCCTGGGGAGCCCAAATTCTTAATCATTTTAAGGAAAGCACTTATTAAGTCTTAGAACAAAGACGAGAGAAATACAAAGACACATCATTCGCATGGAGGAGATCATCATTCGCATGAGCTTAGAATGGCGTCCAAGGTGTGTGCTGACATTGAGCCAGCACATGGTCTTAGACTTGTCAGCATTGTGTAGGGAGAGCTTGTCCCTTCTGCACCACTTCTAGACTGTCGTCCTAGTAGTTACCATTGTGCCTTTATAAAGTGAGCCGTCTTCCCAGCTAAGCTCTGAGGGCAAGTCCCTGTTTGTACAAATCCCGAAACCTCCACATCTAGCCCAGTGTTTCCAAAAGCCCCTGGGGGCTCTCGAATGATCCAGGGCTGCTGCAAACGCAAGTCCATACACTTTATCCTACATTGTGAGCTGTAGGACCACAAATCTTAATTGCCTGGGGGCACAGAGTCGTTTTTTCTGAAAAGGGGGCAGAGGACCAAATAAGTTTGGGAATCTTTTGATCCAAGCTATAGCCTCCTGCACAGAAAATGTTCAACAAATGTTTGTGGACTGAATGAAGAAATGACAGTATGATAGTGTTAAGTCTAGACTTAAAGTTCATTTTTAGGTTCCTGCTTATGGCTGAAAAAAACAAACATATTTGCATTTGAACAGGATTTGCTCTTAAAATATAGTGGGAATATTTCGGGTTGCAGAAGCCATACCAAGGCTGCCTATAGGCTCTGAATTTGTATAACTTCAGAAAAGACATCGCACACTTCTGTGTGTCAAATTTCCAATTGCTGTTGAGAGCTTCTAACTCATGCCAACCTCTATACTGTGTCACAGGGGAATTGGGGCTTCAACTGGTGAGCTTCAGAAGTAGATCTTCTACAGAAACGTACACAGTACTTCCAGCCCGCCTGCCCGCCCAGGCTTCTGTGGGTCATAATGACTTGACAGCAGTGGTTTTGATCAATGGCTTAATCATTGATTGATTATTTGTAAGATGGTTCATTAGTGTCCGTGCTTTCCCAGTTATTGTAAGAAGTTAGACAGGCAATAGGCTATAAATCTAAATCCTTGAATTTGAGCCCTAACTTCACTAGCTTTTTCACCTTGAATAAAAACTGACTTCAGATTTGCAGTAATTTGTAATAACTTACTTACTTGCCTATCAGAAGAGTTAAAAATGAAAGAATGTATATGGGGGGAAAAACTGAAGCTGTAAAAGACTGTTAAGCCTAAGATTTGCCAGAAAATGTTACATTAAACCCTAACGTGTATCCTTTAAGGAAGACCTGATGTATATGTAAGCATTTATTAGATTTCACTAGAGCCTGGGACTGATGTGTTTTTCCCTCCAGTGCAGAGGGTTTGGTTTCAGAAGGGAGTCAGTTGCCTCACTTTATTCTGTGACCAAACTACGACATAAACTCTATCTTGTTTGCATAAAAACATGTGCTCTAACTGCAGTGTGACAAAAATAAAATTATCAGAGGTCCAATTCTGATGATTCGATAGCATCTCGTATAAGGAACCACACCAACCTTTGTTTTAAAGTAGGTTGTCACCTTGATACTTTCATTTTTAGGCTCCCCCTGGTGACTGTCTGGCAGCAATCAAATATAGACAACTATTTTAAGCATTTTCTGTTTGCATCTTCTAGTCTTTTGAAGCCAGGTGGTCATTAACATCCTGATAAAAAAGGGTGGGGGCAGTTAAGACAAAGTTCCAATATTATCCGTTAATGAAATTTGTCACAATTGAGTTATTTGCTAAGCGAGAACCATGAAAAACGAATGTCAAATGTGATAAGACATTAATGCAAGCCGGAAAAAGCACCGAGGACAAGTGACAATAATTATCATACTATTTAATATAATTATGAGAGTGAAGCAGATTGACATCAGTTTAGCAAAATCTTCACTGGCTCCATCATTTATCTCATTTTATCCTTCTCCAACCATGGATTTAAGGTTTAAAGAATCAGGGAAAACTGTCCCAGGGCTACAAAGCCAGTGCAGGATGGTAAACATCCAGTTGTTAGGTACTTTTAATTAGCAAGCAAACCTTTAGCCATTGTAAATGAATGCCTTAAAAACAAAGTCACAGCTCAGAAAACAAAAACAGTTACATGATCTTCATATCTAGCTTTTATAATCTGATAAATTCTCAGCCTATCCGAATGAATTAAGTAAAAGTTTTTATTTTGCTGAAACTTGCCAAGGAAGTACTATTGAAATAGTACTACCAATCTTACCCTCTTACCAGAAGATGGTCATTGCCTTGAGTTAATTTTTTGTAATCATTTTATTCGGAGCTCTTCTAGATATCCTAGCATTCCATAGTTTAATCACATCAAGCACAATCAGTTTCACAACATTTTCTTTCTTGAACTCCTTGATATCTGCTCCCTTTTATATCCCCTCCCCCAGGAACCCTTCTTTTACTTTTTGCTATAGCTTGCACATCCAGTCTACCCATTCCCATACAGTTCCCTTGTTGGATCCCACCAAGTGGGATTATACAGTCATCAGTGCTGTCAGTTCCCTACTTCACCCTCCTCCCCCACTTCCGGAATCCTCAGGGAACCGGTCCTGAGTTCATTCGAACTCGTAGCAAGCCTATAGCAAACCCCAACTCTGCCTTCCAGTGAATGCTTACACAGGAGAAGTGACCCCTGTGGGTTCCCAGACCGTTCCTGTGTCCAGGAGTAGAAAACCCAGTCTTTCTCCCATGAAGCTGCTGGTGGTTCCTCCTCCAGATCGCAGCCCAGTGTGCGATTGCTCCACAGGGCTGCAAGGCTGTAAACTTTATGGAAGCAGACTGCCACATCTTCACTCCCCAGAGCAGCAGATGGGCTCAAACGACCATCCTCTCAGTTAGTAGCAACCAAGCACTTAACCATTGCACCAGTAGGGTCCTCACAATAGAAAATACTCATCAAATTTCTGAATTTACTAAATTTGTAAATGCAGTTAGCTCTCTGCCCCAGGTTACAAACAACACTTTTCTCTATCACATACAATCAATTTTACTTTGATTTTTTGGTGTCAATTTAGTTTGTGCTACTTCATTAAATCAGTAGAAGCCAGTGGTTATAAATAGAACAACTTGAAAATGTTGATCTGATGGACATTGGGCCTTGACTCAAGTACTCCCTCAGCACAAGAACTCTTTGTTGTAATTGGCATTCTGTAATGCTCACCTTCCAACACGATTGCTGAGGAATCATACCCAATGTGAATAGAGGGGGGAGTAGAGACGCACAGTCCACCAGAAGACAGTTGGAATCCCCTCACAGAAGGGTTACAAAGAAGAGAGGAGCCAGGCAGAGTGCAGTATAGGACTGATGAAACACACTTCTTTCCCCTAGTTCTTTAATGCTCCTCCCCCACACTATCATGATCTCAATTCTACCTTATAATTCGGATTAGACCAGAACATGCACACTGCTAGAAATAAGTGCCTGAAACACAGGGGATCCTGGATAAATAAACCCCTCAGCGCCAATAGTGAGAACAGAGATATCTAGGAAGAGTAGGGAAAGGTGAGAGAGAAAGGGGGAATTGATCACAAGGGTCAAGCCCCTTCCCAGGGGGACAAACAGTGGGAAAATGGGTGAAGGGCAACAAAGGACGATAAATGAAGATGAAAATCTATAAGTTATTAAGAGTTCATGAGGGAAGGGGGGAATGAGTGGATATCAAGGGCTCAAGTGGAAAGAGAATGCTTTGAAAATGGTGATGGGGGCATAAGTGCAATTGTGCTTGACATACTGGATAAACTTATGGATTGTGATGAGATGTAAGAGCCCCCAATAAAAGTATTTAATAAAAAGAAATTGTTGATCTGAAATAGTTTAAGGAAGTAAGTTGTATATATACCTTTGTATGAAAATGTTACTTTTATTTTGCTTATTTGCATTTGTTTTTCACTATGTGAACCATTTTTGCTAAACATCTCTATGCTGTTTCTCTTTCATTTTCCAGGTCGAATTGTCCAAAATGTGGCTCTACTGGGGAAGCTGAAAATACTAATTATAGATATAAACTTTCCTTAAAAGTTACAGCATCAAACAGACTGTTTGGCATTACTGTATTTGGAAGCTGCTTAGATGCATTTTTTGGTCTTACTGCCGCTGGTTTGCACAGGTAGGAATAATTAAAGCACCTTTCCCCTTAGCTACCTCCCATATGTCAGTGGTAGAATTTGAAGATAAGTGGTTTTAAGATAATGTGTGTTTCAATAAAAAGATGTTCAGTTGACCTCAGGATCACTAATTTTTGAAAAGGCAATCCAGTGAGGGATCAGTTTTTATTTTCTGAGTGCATATTATAATGATGTTAAGTCAGATTGCGTTTGTCCAACCAGCTAAGCTGTAAAGAAAATATTGGTTTAAATTACAAATTCTAATTCAAGTGAGAGAAATACAGAAAAGGGGAGTAAAATCATTTCAGGTTGAAGGTTAACCCAAACTGAGATTAGCATTGAAGTGGCGAAGGTGTATTGAAGCACAAAGAGCTATCAGAAGATTTGCATGACAGAACTTATTTTACTTCTCTTTTGTTTCCAACCAAGCTATATTGAAGATCCTAATGAAATTCCAGAGACATTGGACAGTGATGCAGCTCAGAATCTATTAACGAAAGCAGTTGAAACTTGTTTTCTTGGACACAGCTTTATTTTTGGAGTGACGGTAATGGAGACAACCTTTCTTTTTCGTTTTCTGTGAACACTTCCGTTGGGATGGAGCAATTTGAATTTTCTAAAGTGGCCTTATATGAGTTATACAGGGCGAAGGTATGAGAAATGCTTTATACTGTTTAAAAATAGTATATATCTGAGCTGCTCAAACACCATGTGTGTCTACTTCCCCTTTTAAAAGTTAGAAGACCCCACTTCAGGTTATGAATGTCTTATAACTCAAACATCCTGTTTTCTTTTTAGAGTAGGTCAGTGTTTTACCCTTCAGATTTTGCTCCAACTTTGTAGGAAGATTTTCATCAACTCTAGTTTTTAAGTTCTTCTAGCTATAAAAATAAGGAAACTAGCATTGAAAAAATGTGGGTATTGATTTAAAAATTTTTTTTAGTGTCGCCGTGAGCCAACCTTAACTCGATGGCAGTGAACATGTTTTGGTTAAAAAAAAGATAATCTTTTAAAAAACATTTTATTGAGGACTTTTACAGCTCTTGTAACAATACATACATCAGTTGTATCTAGCACATTTGTGCATATGTTGCCATAATTCTTTTCTAGACATTTTCTTTTGTGGGGCATTACTGCCCTCTGGTGGTGGGAGTAGGAGGCCCAGCCTTTGCTCCTGTGGAGCCGCTGCTGGAATTGAACCTCCATCCCAATGGGCCACAGTCCCCCACATAACCACTACGCCACTGGGGCTCAGCCGACATTTATTTTCTATTCAGCCCTTGATGTCAGTTCCTCTTCCCCCTCCCTCCCCCTTCCCCGCCATGGCTCCTTGATAAATTATAAATTATTGTTATTTTCCTATCTTATACTGACCACTATCTGCCTCCATGTTTTCTGTTATTCATCCCTTGGTGGGGGGCGGGGGGAGTAGTTATGTGTCTATTGGTTCCCCCTTCCCTTCTTCCCCCTCTTTCCCTCTGCTCTTCTGGTATTACTATTCCCATTTCTGTTACTAGATTATGTGTGTCATGAGCTCTTATGGCCTATCTCTATCTGTGCATATGTTCCAGGGTCATGATAGTGGGAGTGAGGAAGCCTCAAGGAGCCAGAGGAGTACTGTGCATTTCATTGGTGCTTTACTGCACCCTGGTTAACTCATCCCTTCCCTGAGACTCCTCTGTGAGGGAATGTACCATTGTTTACAATTGGAGTTGGGTCTCTACTCAGACCTCCTTGTTCTCAACAGTATGGTTTTTTGTCTGTCTGTTTGGGATCTTCTAATACCTGTTATTCAATCCCAGAAGCACCTCATGATTGCACAGGCTGGCATCTTTCTTCCATGTGGACTTGTTGCTTCTCTGCTAGATGACTGCTTGTTTAACCTCAAGCCTTTAAGGTCCCTGGCACTGTGCTATATCTTCTGGTAGCCAGGCACCATTGCTTTCTTCACCACATTTGCTTATGCACCCATTTTATCTTCAGCGATTAGGCCAGTAGGGTGAGCATCACAGAATGCCAGATTGTTAGAACAAGGTGTTCTTATATTGAGGGAAGGTATGAGCTGAGGCCCAAAGTCCATCCACAACCTCAGTGTGTTGCCATATAAATATATGTGCATGGGCAATACCTCCGTAATTAATATATTAACATGTACACACCTATACCTATAACTCTATCCATATCTTTGCTTGTTAGATCTTTTCTGTTTCCTTTCACAGAAAGATAGTTTTGATTATACAAGTCACTTACGCAGTCGAAAAAAATTAAATTAAAAAAAATCAAAAGACTATACTAATTTTAAAGGATTCATCACATTTTGGGGGGGTGGTTTGTCACATACTTATTACCTACTGTGTTCCAGTCATTGTGCCTCGGAAACAAATAAGATATGATATTTTCTTTTGGTACTTTTGTTTTTAACTTGAAGACAATGGGTTTTAACTATCATTCTGAGTAAAGACCTGTATCCATTTGACTTTGTGATATATCTTTGAATCATGGGGTTCAGTTCTTTTGGGAAAAAAAGCTTACAATTGACTTTAACCAATTAACACTCTGCATATGAAAAAACACATTCATATGTGTTTTCTTAGGTCACATAGCTTGTAAGAAGCAAAAGCAAGAGGAAAAACCAGGGCTTCTGCTTTTTTTCTGAATAAGAAGCTTTCAAAGCTCAGACTCTAGTTCTGTGTACAAATTTTTAAAACTTGCAGAAGTTAATGATTTTAGGGTTGGACACGAGGAAAAATGATATCACATACTTTAAAAATAAAAGCTCACATGTGGCCCTTTATTCAAAACACTTCTGGAGTTCTGGAAACTAAAGTCCTGTAAGATGGAAGAAGTAGCCCTGTTCCTCAGTCAAGTGGAACCAGAGTAGAAGGATTAAATCAGATTGGCTTCTGTTACCTTGAGGTTCTGCAAAAAAAATCCACACAGAAAATTATGTAGGGTCTCTTTTTCTCAATTCTCCCAAAAAGTGGTACATAGCTAATACTCTTACAGATACACAGGAGAAAATCTGGTTCATTATTTATGGTAGATGTCATAAGGCATTATGACTTGTAAAGCCTGGAGAATACATTCGTGTTCTTTTGGTCAAAGCATCCCTGGGAGAAAAAAATTAATACAGACCTATGGGAGCAGGCACAAAATATATCCGTAAAAGATTCTGCAAAGCTACGTGAATCTTTTCGGGGTTGGTATGCTGTATTGGTATTAGAAACCTGTTCCCTGGAACTTTATATTTTCTGTCTCGCTTGTCCCAATAGGGACAAAGGAGATTTCTTACCACGCCAGAACTGGGTTTTAGAAAGGGAAATAGAGGGCTCCACAATTAAACAGTGAGAGAAGAGAAGAGGAAAGTGAAACAGAGAACTTCAAACCTTGTTTTGGTTAAAAAAAAAAAAAGCCTTTGCAGTTTCTTTAAAGATAAATAAGAAAAGAGACTCCCCCAAACTCAAAGGTTTCTGGAAGAGAACAGGAAGTAGACTGAGCCCCAAAGCACTGCCATGGACTTGATTTTAACTCGTAGTGACCCTCTGAGAAAGACCAGTTCTGTCCCGTCAAGTCTCCAGGCTGTAAATCTTGATGGATGTGGGCGGCTTTGTTGTCCGCCTGTAGAGCAGCTGGCGGGTTCAAACCTCTGACCTTTCAGCTAGCAATATAGCGCTTGACCCGTGGCAGCACTGTGTATTGAGCAACCAGTCTTCCCTATGTAATGACTCATACAATCATCCTGCATTATCTTTATTTAACAATAAGAAAGCTAAGGCATTTTTATTTTAAACCTGGGAAAACGAAGGCTCTGAGAGGTTAGGAGTCTTGTCTAAAGACCCATCCCTAGTAAATGCTGGGACCAGGACTTGAAGCTAGTCTCTTACGCGTCTTACTCCTGCTCTTCACCCTGTAGTGTTGTCAGATGCCCACGGGTCAGTTTTAGCTCAGCCTGACCTCACAGGACAGAACAGAAGTACCGTAGGGTTTTCTAGGATGTGCTCCTGGCCTCACTAGGTGAGTTTAAAGCACCGACCTGAATGTTAGCAGCTGGTCTTTAACCATAGGCTCAGCAGGTCTCCTTGCCCTTAACGCTAAAGTAAGGTGACCAAACGTCCCACTTTTTGACAATCTGCCCTGCATCCTGCGGCAGTTTAAAATTAAATAAATATATTGCAATACTGTTTTTGCATTCTATGAACATTTTTGTTGCTTCATACAGACCAAATTTTTAATCAAGAAACACCCCCCCCCCTCCCCTCGGTCAATGGTGTCCCGCTTAAAGTCTGGTGACTTTATGGTAAAGGAATTAAAATTCGGGAGGGTGAAAAGTGGAAGATTAGAGTTGATGATGTTCTTTAACCTTAACATTGCTATTTCACATTGAATCAAACAAAAGCATGGTCTCATTTAGATGTATGTATCTTTGCACAGAATTTCATAAACCAGGATTTGGATTCCGGGAAGTTCATACCTGACCACAAAAGACAAGTTGAATCACTAGTAGCTTCCCAGATTCTTCTTCCAGACCCAAGTGTTGCCGGTTTCACTGTCATCGACTACTTTCATCAGCTTCTGCAGCCTTCCAACTTAGGGAAACTTCACCCTGGCACCCAGGCAAACAGCTGTGTGCCTGCTCTAGGGCACTCAGACAGTGACCTCAGCGGCATCTATGGTTCTGCCAGCAGCTCCTCCTTTTTTGAGTCCCATGGCAGGGATGACTTTTTGAAATTCTGGCAGCCATCCCTTGACCTGAGTGTGTCACACCTGACAGAGGATGGTGGGTTTTCCGCTTCAGAACAAGACAAGGCCATTGGTGGTCTTCCCCAGAACACAAAGTGTGTCTCCTTTGCAGAGGGCCCTGGTTCCAGTGGCGACCATGATCCCCTCCAGCATTCATGGAGCCTTGGCTCAGATGTAGATAAAAAAAATTACATAGAAAAGCCAGGTGGCGAAGCTGGCTTACAAGCTAATCAGGGCGGTGCAGTTTATAGCAATCATCATGAAATTGGAGTTACTGACTCTAATTTATTCCCTATGAAAATGCAAGAGTTCCTTGAGCTTAGCAATACACAATCCCCCCACAGCGCAGTGGAAATTAAAAATAAGTATTCCCAGACTGAGCGAACAGCAGGTCACCAGCATGACGGGGCAGATCTCCCTGGTGGTCTCCAAGAGAAAGCTGAGTGTGCGTCACCACCACTCAGACTTGAGGAGAGAGCTGGTGTTTCCCAGGATTGGAGCCCTGAGGTGTGGGATGAGCTGCCATTCTCTGAAAGCCTGGACAAGTTTCTGGCAGTTGTTGAAAGTGATATTGCTAAAACTCCAATAAATACCAATAGTAGGAACTATATAGATAACGGCCATGATCAATTTCGTGCAGACCACATCAGCTTATCTGTGCCTCTCCTAAGAACAACTAGTACCCTGCCCTCACCACCGACAGCAAAGGCCAAAGCAAACCCTAGCGGAGATAACTTCCTTTCCAAGTGTGAAGCAAATCCAGGTCCGGGTGTACAAGAGAAATCACAACCAGATCACAGAGAGACTGTCTCTGTAAGTGCTGACAGAAGAGATAATTCTGATTATCTTCTACCGAATGCTTACCTATCAGCTATATTTTCATCTTCCATAGAGTCTGAAACAACCATTCCTAAGAAAATGAGCCTTTCACCCAAACCCAGTGCTCCAGATCATGACCTTTCTTTTCTCGACATCAAACATACGAATGGAGAAAACACACTTGCCAAAAGGAGAGAGAAGTTGACCACATGGTGTTCTTGGAAATGTGATGTTTCTGATCTGTGCATCTTGGGAAAGAAGTATTATAGGTGGCCAGAGAACCAAAATGACAGTCTTAAAATTTGCAGGCAACTTATCTATCCTTTAGAGCCTGTTTGCAGCAGTACAAGTGTAAACACAGCAAAAGAAATGCCTTATGGACCTTTCAATAACTCAACACAGAGTAACTCTTGTAACCTTGAACATAACTACAACGCTTCTGCTGATCTCTTTGATGTCAGTGCTAAAGAAATTGAAATTGTGACCCCAGTTACCAAAAAATCACAGGATAGTTTGAAAGAAAGTCATCATGCAGAATCATATTTTTCACTCAGATCACTTTCTGAGAGCTCAAGCCAGTCACAAAAATTAGCCTCGCAAAACATCTCTGCTGTGGCCTCAAGAATACACTCATCATCTCATTTTCTGTCAGATTCAGACTGTGAATTTGAAGATAGTCAAGACTTTGTTCCATATTCTCAATCCACTCCCATTTCAAGAGTCTACCAAACAAGAATTCATGAGGTGAAAAGAGCTTTCGAAAGACCACCTGCTTTTTATTCAGATATTGATGCTAACTATAAAAAAAGGATTTCTTCTGAAATAGACACACAGCCAGGTACTTCAAATGGTCCAAAAAACAAAAAAGCAAAAATCCAGAGATCCCAAACCCCTGTGAGATCCGATGTTATACAACCAGTGTGTCTCGACAACTGCCCTCTCGCTGCTGACCACTGTGAGCCTGACCACAGTGACTGGGTTCCCCCTACCACAAAAAAAGAATTTCTTTCAGATAATCTTAGATTCCAAAGCATGGCGCTAAGAAAGGGCCTTGCCATGTGTAATTCCCCATATCAAAAAGAGTTCCCAAGAAAGAGACTAAAACCTGTTCAACAGAGTACAGAGGAATGTTTCGTTAAAGACTTAAAGAATAAACAGACAATAATTACACAAGAGAAAACTAATTATGCCTGTAAACATTCATGCTGGACTTCAGTCATTTGTTCAAAAGTCAAGAGTTGCCTCCCATTTTCAGAAAATCGACTTTCTTTAGTGCCTGAAACTAGTAATATTTGGTCTCCTGAATTGTTTTCACAAAAAGTCACCTGAACATAATTACTAAACCTCTTACCATCATCTCTGTATGACTGACTGGCCAAGCCATCAGTACTAGAATCCTGAGCAGGTTTGTGGCTGACCAGACTTCACTTTCAACTGATGATCCTTGAGTCAATAAATATTATTGGACACATACTGATGTAACCAACTCTGTTCAATCTGTCATTCCATTAAAAATATTCAGCAAATTGCTTATAGAGTTCAGTCGTGTGGTTGGTTTAAGATGCTGTGCCCGTAAAAAGCTCGCACTCTTGAAAGGTGTCACATTAATTGTCTAGCCCCATAACTTCTACTCTGAAAAAGCAGCAAGACCTGTGGAGGCCACTGTTAGAACTATATAAGATACTGTTTGTGAACATGATAGCTGCCATCAAGCTCAGTGTTCATTTAACGCCTTCACACCTGCCAGGGCCAGCTTCCATTGACCCCTTTGTCTCTGTAATAGTTGTAAATGGCACTTACTGTAGAGAAAGGGGAGCCTTGCTAGTCCCATAAAGAGGTAGAGTCTGGAAACCCACAGGGCAGTGCTATCCAGCCCTCAACAGTTGCCGTGAGTCAGAATCAACTCTGGGTCAGGTTTGATTCAGGAGGCCCTTCTAAATCACATCTGCCCGATTCTCTCGTGCATTTACCCCTAGACAAGTACAGGTGGTTGTAACACTGAAAAACACTCCCAAGAGAATGGTCATGTCTGCTTCCACCACGGGCTGCACCAAAAGCTGTGACAGTAGGACCAACAACAGCTGTGTGGAAATTGAGGATGTGACGCTGGGACCTGGGGTTGACTGGATCTTGAGGCAGATGGTTCCAGAGAGATGGGTGTGTGTGTGTGTATATATATATATATATATATATATATATATATATATATATATGTAATTCTATTAAATACTCCATTCTTGGAATTCGGGTTGCAGAAACTGAGGTTCCACAGGACACTGCCTTCCAGGCGTGAATCAACTGTTAGGGAGTTTGGGTAAAATTACCTCCACCCAATTCCATTCACACACCCCCACGGTGACTTGTTAAATTTTTCAACATTGTGGGTTTATGATTAACATGGCACTGAGCATTAATCCATTAGTATAAAGGTGGAGGTTGTTGGTTTTTTTTATGTAAAGCTCCCATTTCAGTGTTCAATATTAAGGTTTTTAGACATTAAAGCATTTCTGGGACTGAACCCCGGTGGCGTAGTGGTTGAGTGCGGGACTGCAGCCCACTGGCTTGGTGGTTCAAATCCAGTAGGAGCTCTCCAGGAGCAAGGCTGAGCCTCCCACTCCCACCAGAAGGCAGTGATGCCCACAAAACAAAAACAACAACAAAAAACATTTCTGCATTAGATAACATTGAGTATCTTTTTCTAAGCACCTCCCCCCAAAGAAATGTTTCAACCTTACCTGTTTTCTATATAAGTACAACATTAACTGGATAGAAAAAGCACAAGCCCAGTAAAGCTCAGGGCAAGACTTCAGTGGCTCAAAAGGCAGCGACTGCAATGAAACACTGCTGCTTTCCTGGGATTCTGCACAAGGGCTCCTGCTTGTTTCACTTCTACAGCCAGGTTCAGTTGTGCAATTTTGCCTCCTTTCTAATCGGCGAACACAAGCCCTATCCTGCACTTTCCCAGTACATCTTAATGTGAAAACACTTTCCCCCATTTAGCAGACATCAATTTGTTCCCATTTAGAGGGAAAAAAATCTAAAAGTGCCCTATTACTTATCTGCTTTGGGAATGTTCAAACATCAAAGGTCACTTGTAATAACTTCAGGAGCACAGTTTGCAAATGCAGAGAGACGCGAAAGGACAGATTGGTCAACAGAGAAAGGGGGAAGGAAAAGGAGCGAGGTGCTGTCAGCCATCCAAACATGGAATAGCAGATTTGACAAGTTTAATGGAGGTGATAAGGTTATTTTGTGAAAGAAATTCAAATACATAGCTTTGGGGGGAAAAGTATTTTGAGGTCACCCCTCATATTATTTATAGGAGAAACAGAAAAAATGTATCGACTATGATATTTGGTCATTTTGAAGGTCTATACATACACAAGACTCCCTCAGTGGCAAAAACAGTTAAGTACTCCACTACTAGCTAAAAGGTTGATCTTTCACACACACAATACTCGCCCCCCCCTCCCAGAGGCACCTGAGGAAAAAAACCTGGGTAAAGCTCAGCCCTGAGACCCCGACGCCACACAGGTCATTGCCATGAGTCAGACTCCAACGCAGCAGCAGCAATAGGCACCTACCAAGGGCTTCAAGAGTTCACGGGCAGTGGAGTCCATGAAATGTTTCAGGAAATGTTATGTTGACAACATAAAGGGTCAAGAAACATTTCCTATCTCGCTCTTTGTGAAGTGTGTCAGTAGGTAACCACAGGTGAGGGGAATTCTGTTTATAATAATAGAAGTAGAATATTGCTGTTTTTTTAACCCCAACAGCATGTATGTGCTGAGAGGCAATGCAGTGGCTGCTAACGACCAACACTGGTACCCAGTCAAGTCTCACTCCATTTCTGAGGCTTGTAAGTCTAGCCGAGCAGGCAGCCTCATCTTGCTCTGAGGGGTTTGACCCTCTGCTGAGCTTGCAGTCAGCATTGAATCCTACATGCGGCTCACAGTCTAAACTAAGCTTTCTGATGGTCTTACCATTTCATATTCTGGTCAAAAGGATTGAACCCGAGCGTCATCATGCCTCTGCACCTAGTTGTCATCAACAGAAAAATACCTGTACCACAAAACACAGAAAAATCCAGAATGGAAAGCTGGCGGGCGCATTCTTAGCAGAAAGAAGGAATGAGCAGGATCCTAGACATTAAAATATTTTTTCAGGGGGGTGAGGGAAGAGAGTGGATGGTGTAAGATAGGAAAATAATTATAAGTTATTGGGTTCATGAGTGACGGAGGGAAAACGAGCTGATATCAAGAGTTCAAGGCAAATGCTTTGAAAATGATGATGGCAACCTGCGATCAGGTGTGCTTGACACAATGGATGTGTATATGGATTGTGATAAGAGCTGTAAGAGCCCCCAATAAAAATACTTCATTAAAAAATAATTTTTTATAGCAGCGGACATGTGAAGGTGCCTGGCACAGTATGTTTATTTATGTATTGTGAAAAATGATGTATGACCCTCCAATAAAATGATTTAATAAAAAAATAATACTTTTTGCAGTGATGCCACAAAAAAATAAAAATAATTTTTAAGATAAAATTTTATTAAAATGGGCAAAACTGCAGTACCTTGAGATGCACACCTCAGTGCATCCATACCCTACCTTGAGTACTGTGACAGCATGTAGCAGTTACTTTGAAGAGGAGGATTTGGAGATGGTGGCAAAGGTGTATATTTTCCCAAATACCTGGGTAGTGGTGGTCGGTGTTGTCAAGGCAATTCCAGCACACAGCAGCCCTGGGCACAGCGGAAGGGAGCAGCACCCACCCCAGCAACATTCTCGCAATTACTATCCTGGAGCCCTTTTCTGCGGCTTCGTGTCCCTCCATCTTGCTGAGGGGTTCCTCTTTTTGACCTTCCTGAGCACCCTCCTGACCAAAGCAGGTGAGACAGAATCTTACCATCCTCACTTCGATGGAGCATGGGGGCGGGACTTATTCCAAGACAGTTGGTATTTGCTTGATAATAGTTCACTAAGTGATATGTTTGGGGTGTTTTATATTCTGTTTTTAATACAATATATGGATAACATTTCATATAGCACATTGATGTTTTCAATATTATTTGGAAAGGATTAACATTTTTTAAAAGAAAATGAATTCTAGGAAGAACACAAAAGTACTAATATGCTAAGTACCTCCCAAGAGACCAGCCCTTTTAGATATTTGGCATACCTTGTCACCCATTCCTCACAGGTATGCCTGAATTGAAGGGGATTTTATCCCTATAAATTTGTAAACTGAGGGCTGAGCCCCGGTGACATAGTGGTTGTGCATGGGACTGTGGCCCACTGGGATGGAAGTTCAATTCCAGCTCCACAGGAGCAAAGGCTGGGCCTTCTACTATCACCACCAGAGGGCAGTGATGCCCAACCTCCCCCCCCAAAAAAATTTGTAAACTGGGAGTTTTCAGTCATCAAGCAACTCACTCAAGGCCAAAGCCACAAAAGCCCTGACTTTTCCAGTCTTTTGCACAGCCTGTATGGAGACAAGGCCAGGGACAATACAGCTACCTCTTCGGCTAGGCACTTCTCTGAGAAACCTCAAGGACTTGGGTAATTTTAGATTAAGCAAGATGAAGCAGTATTCTTTGGGTCCATCTCTTGCTTTTTTCAGCCCAAAATAATTCAGAATGTGGTTAAAGGAAAACTGACCTTTCCCCCAAATCCACTCGTTTCCCAGAGCCTGTTAGGTGCTGAACAAAGGCATGGCCTGTCTCCCTGCCTTGCACCGCTTGCACTGGCTGCAACATTTTCTGCTAGCTAGAGGCACCAGCTCTACCAAGAGGCAAGAGTTGTGTCCATCCCTTGCAGAGTTAGAGAGGGAGTTGTTCACTCATGACATTGCAAAACCCAGTGCTGACTGGGTTTTTCATTTCGTAAATGGTAACGACAAGGGTGCAGGGCAGGGCTGGGGAATATAACAGCACCTGCAATCAGTTTCAGTGTTGTGTACACCAGCCCTTGATTATGGCCCCAGTAAGGCTATTATCAAAGATGAGTAAAAACCAGCCGAACAAACCCACGGTGACTAGGGAAGCATTTACCCACGCTTTGAAGATCTGCAATTAAGGGAGACAGGTTTGGCAAAATGGCACTGTGTCAGCAAGCCTTATGCAAATAACTTCTCGGGGCTACCAGCTGCAGGGATTATTTGAAAGCATCCGAACAAGCTGCTTGGTCATGATTAACTTCACTGGAATCGAGCATCTGTCAGTGACGGTGTGCTACAATTAACAATACTCCTTCCTGGATCTCGGAGCATTGTATAATACGGAGAAAGTGGACTTGTGATTCCGATATTAAATCTAACTCTGAGTAACCACTAAGCTTGATTACCATATTTTTATTCAAATAACACACAGACCCGTCATCCCTTGAGGTGCTCATAACCATCCTATGCTAACTTTTTACATGTTTCTGTAAAACATAAATTAGCATAGCTTGCTTATGGCTCCCACCAGGAGGTGGGAGGGTGTGGTGGGCAAAAATTATATACATTATTTGTGTAAAAATATACCAGGTAGACATTACCTTTCAATGGTCTGTAAAAAGATTCACTCCTTTCTTTCTTAATAGACTTGGTTTTTAAGGGCAGTTTTAAGCTTACAGAATCACTGCAGAATGTAGAGTTCCCCTAACCCTGCCACTTCATGCCTACAGCTTCTGCCATTGGGGACATCTTGCATTCTAGTAATGTGTATGGCAGGACTGACTAGCCAATATTGACACATTAAGTATAACCCATAGGTTACTTTTGGGTTCACAATTTGTGTTGTAAAATCCTATGGGTTTGACGGATATATAATTAGATGACTCATTCTTAATTTCATATGTGCACATACTTATACTATCATCTACCATACTTAGTTTGTGTAGCTACTTATACCAGACACTGTGACACTTAACCTGTGTTGTTTCATTTACTTCTCAGGATAACCCTATGCAATAGGTAGTCTTCACCTAATTTTATATAAGAGGAAACTGAGGCACAACTTGAAGTCACAACCAGTTGCCCCTTGTTCAATGATATAACTAGGGTTGCAACACAAATCTTTCGTAAACAAAACTACACTCTTTCTTTAGCCAAGGTGGGGATTATTGGGTACCTATCCTATTATCATTCACTTCCTCCTTTGTAATAAAATCTCTGCTTTACTCGAGGTATCGGTGTACCTTGTTGAAAGGCTAATCTCTCCCAGCTTCCTTCTAGATCATGTTCTGATCAGAGATTGCTAAGTAAAGAATGTCTAAGAAGAAACTTCTAAGAAGGCTCCTTAAAATGAAAGATTTGAGCCCTTTTCTTTCCTCCTCCCTTTCCCCTCCCTCCTGCTGACACTAAGACAGGATGGCTAGGGCTCTAGCAGTCAACAAGCAAGTAGAAAGTAAGTAATCTTGTAACTAGAAGCTAGTTAGGAGAGAGAGGCCAGGCCACTGGTGGCATGATGAAGCCATATCTGCTCAGACTGCCCATCTCTAGACTTCTTTCATATGAGTTTTTTTTTAATTCTTGTCTTATTTTTCATGAATTTTAAATAGATATATGTGTGAGGGTGTCCAAATAATCCTAACCAGTATAGAAGTATTTCACCAACATTTTGCCTTGCACAATTCTCTAGAGCCAAATAATTTGTTCTCAGCAACCCACCAATTGCTGTCTGTCACTTCAACTTGTTGGCATTACTTAAAATTACTTAAAATTTTGAAACAGAAAGCAGTTCAAAGGAAATGGGACTATTTATTGTATACCTTATGGATGTCAAAGGTGGCCTAGTGGGTTACAGCTTGGGCTGTAGCTACAAGGTCAAGCTCCCAGGAACATGATGAGGCTCCCATACAAATTTTGTCTTGGAAATCCACAAAGGCAGTTCTCCTCTGTTCTTTAAGGTCAGAAACCATTCAAAGGCAGTGAGTTTGGGTCTCTTATTTGTCAAGTACAGGTATATTCTTACCTCCTCACTATCCCATCTTTCACTGCCACCATGTCTCACACTGGCCCTGTAGTACACACCAGGACTGCTCCCAGGCTTTCTGAGCCTGAGAATCTTTACAGGAGTAAATCGCTTCAGCTTTCTTCCACAGAGCAGTTGAGGGGTTTGAACCCCCAATCTTGTAGTTAGCTGCTCAATGCTTAACTCAATATGTCACCAAGAGTCTTTCCTCACATCCCTAGGTGCCATAAAACCAAACTAAATCAGTGTCCTTGTGTTGATTCCCACTCGTGATGATCCCATGTATGTCAGTAGGTTGATTATTTTGGAAGTAGATCACCTTTCAAGGTCCTTAAAATTCCAGCCTTTCAATTACTGAATGTGTTAACTATTTACATGGATCAGGGACTCCTAGGTGCTCATGGCCCTGCATTCCCCCTGCTAATGTACAAGCAGTATCTGCTCCTGTTAAGGCTGGTCATCCTGTGGTTTAAGGTACATACTTTCTCCTCCTTCCTGCATCATGAATCATTCCAACATCTGTGAGCAGAAGAGGCTCCCGATAAGAGTTTATTCTATAGTTATTCTCTCCGTAACCTCTCCTCCAATTCCCTTGAACCCACTCAAGGTATTTTTTATTTCCATCTTTCTGCTAAAATAACTTTTCAGGGTCATTAGTGGCCTTCATATTGTTAAGTCCATGATTATCTTCTTGTGAAGGGCAGTTGGACCCTGGTTAACTCAGAATCTTTTATCTTTTGTGATAGCTTAATAGGATTTTATACCACTGATCACAATTTCTTTGAAATATTTCTTCACTAGGCTGTTAGAAAAGTACTCTCTGGACTTAGCACTTTCTTAGTTTTCTATTTCATGGGTTATATTTTCCCTTCTTGATCTGTTTTTATCCCACACTAAAGTGTGTAGTGACCCACAGTTCACACATCTCCCCAGTGGGCTCAATTCTCTAAAGATGCCCCCCCAATTTATATAATTATCAATACCGCCAACCTGTGGACTATCAACTGCTAGATGTTTACCCCCAATTTTGATCTCTGTTCAAATTTCCGGCATATACACGTAGTCTTCAAAACATTCATGAAAAAAAAAATCCATTGGACTGAGCCCCTGTGGCGTAGTGGTTGTGTGTGGGACTGCAGCCCACAGGGTTGGCGGTTCAAATACAGCAGCAGCTCTCTAGGAACAAGGCTGGGCTTCCTACTTCCACCAGGGCAGTGCTGCCCCAATCCATTATTAGTTAATTCCATTTTTCCACAAAATATTTGAAGCCCTTCATAAATCTAACAAGCAAATCAATACCTCTTTTTTTGTTTTTCTTTTTAATCATTTTATTGGGGGCTCATATTATTATAATCCATACATCCATCCATTGTGTCAAACACATTTGTACATTTATGGCCATCATCATTCTTAAAACATTTGGTTTCTACTTGAGCCTTTGGTATCAGCTCCTCCTTTTCCCCCTCCCTCTCCACCCCCTCCCTCATGAACCCTTGATAATTTATAGATCATTATTATTTTGTCCTGCCTTACACTGTCTGACAGCCTCTTCCACCCACTTTTCTGTTGTTCATCTCTTAGGGAAGGGGTTATATGTAGATCCTTATAATTGGTTCTCCCCTTTCAGTACTTCTTTTTGGATATTCTATACCAAATCAACTGTTTCATAGAGACCCAGGCAAAGTAAAATTTCCCTTTGGCTTTCCAAGGCTGAAAGCCTTTACAGAAGCAGATGGCCACATCTTTCTCCTATGGACTATCAGATGGATTCAAGCCATCAATCTTTTGATTAGTATTTGAGTGCTTTAGCCACTGTGCCACCAATGCTCACTTCACTATGCAATACCAAACCCCAAACCCACTGCTATCAAGTCCATTTTGACTCAAAACTACCCTATATAGGGTTTCATATAACCCCCTCCCTGGGGAACGAGCAACAGAAAAGTGGGTGAAGGGGGACATCAGACAGTGTAAGACAGGACAAAATAATGATAATTTGTAAATTATCAAGGGTTTATGAGGAAAGGGGCAGGGAGAGAGGGAGAAAATGAGGATCTGATAACAAGGGTTCAAACCTTTGTGGGAGAAGATAGCCTCATCTTTCTCACTCTGAGAAGCTGGTGGTTGGAACATCCAACCTTGGCATTAGCATTCTAACACTTACGCAGCATCACCCCCGGTCTCCTGATTGTAACCTTAGAAACGATCTACCACCAAGTCTATTCCCACTCAGCGACTCCAGAGGACGGGGGAGAACCGGTCTTTGAGGTTTCTGGGTTTGTGGATCTGTAGAGGCGCAACAAGTCTCATCTTTCTCCCTTACACAGACAGACCTGTAGGTTTGAACTGCTAACCTGTAGTTAGCAACCCAGTGCATAATCCACTACACCAGCAGGACTTCTTACATCTTAAATTCAATGGGTCCCAAACTCAATTCTCGATCACTCCTCTCTGCCAAATCTGCTCATCCCACAGTGTGCTCCAAGAGAGCAAATGTCAGTGCAACCCACCACCAGTTGCTGAAGCTACAAGCCTCATAGTTGCCACAACTCCTCTTTCTATATCCAAACTAAGAATAATACCATCAAGATGTATGCAGAATCTATACATGGTAATATTAAATTTTTATCCGTAGGTGTTTTGAAGTGATTTTGTGACTATATTTTTTACTCCATATATATTTTTATTTGCTTATTTCTTTGTTCAAGATTTAGGGGAGTCATTAGAGGAGTTAACAGGTGAACAAACTCACAAGTCAGGGTCAGTAAACAGTAAGGATACAGTCCTTGATTCACAGCAACACCTCTCCTCAGCCAGCAGCCAAGTCTTTCTCTCCACTGCTCAGCCCCTTGCCCAGGAGGTCCCTTGGCCTCTGCCTCCATGGACCAGGACACATCATCTTGGCGCTGCATCTCTGTTCTGCTCATGTTATCTTTGCCTCCCACTCTGGTCTCAGCCTAGCTCCTTTGTTCTGTCTCATAGTGTTCATGCAGTCTTGTTACCTCTGGTCACAAGAGGTAACTCTTGTCTTCAGGCAGACATCTAGAACATGCTACACTGGTGGCTGTTCTTCCACTGGTCTGGGGATTTTTCTGTGTCTGAGATGGCTCTGACACATGGAGGAATGGTTTTGATAGAGATGTGCTTTTTGTCTTTTAGGGAAACAAAGAAACAAAAGGTGTGACTTGGTTCACGCCTTGATTAAGGGTCAGGACTTAATCCCCCGCAAGCCTTCCCTGAGTATGGAGTATAGGAGAGAACTCCCTCCCAAATGGGATTGAAGCCACAGGCATAAAGTCCAGAATTATATCCCATAATGAATTATGGGTACAAGGACCATATTAATTGATTGAAAATCAAGAATGAATAAGGGAGGAGTGGTTAATGTTAGAAATGATGCAGTGAAAGACCGGTTTAGAAAAATTGGACATTGGGACTTTTTTAAATTCTCCATCTCATAGGGGCCAGTCTTTTGCTGATTCCTCTAAACCTATCATACTAAGAATCTTCTTTGTCTCCTTTTAAAGCCTAAACACATTCCACTCCATTTACTGAAAATACTCGACTGGGTTCTCATGAGGATTAAATACAAAAATGAGCATCAATTAGCTTTGTAAACTGTTAACCTCACAGATTTAAGTTTTATGTTTTTATCTCCAAGGTCAAAACAGAAAATGTATCTTGATCTATATGTGAAAATACTAATACTCTCTGGGAAGATTGCATTAACTTCAAATATGAAAATTTAGATAGAGTATCTTGTATTACAAACATGTGGTTTCCTACAAGTAATGTAAATAAGATATTTCGGTTCCTAAAATATATTCCAGTTCCTGAAATATTCAGATGTGAACACCTGGCCCAAATCACAATCACATGATTTTAGTTTCACTATAACTCTGTTTCATCTCTCAGCTGCAAATGTGTTTGGGTATATGTGGTTGGTATATATGAAGTACAGGCTGTCAGCAGACATAAAATAATGACGTCAACTAATAAGACAAATCCTCAGGTTTTTTAAACAACTATTTTCTAATAAGTCAAAGAATTGTATACCTCGACTCAACCTGTAAGTCGTGACCCCTTTGGGGGTCAAATGGCCCTTTCACAGGGGTCACCCAATTCCTAACAGTAACGAAATGACAGTTATGAAACAGCAAAGAAGGGCTGAGCCCCGGTGGTGTAGTGGTTGTGCACCGGAGAGCAGTGATGCCAAAAAAACCCAAAAAACAACAACAACAAAAGAAACAGCAAAGAAAATAATTTTTATGTTTGGGCAGTCACTACAACATTAGGACCTGTTTTAAAGGGCTGAGGCATTAGGAAGGTTCAGAGCCGCTGAGCTGGAGCTTTATATCTAGAACTTGTCTGTCAGTGTGTCACACTGAGGTGGCTTATGTGCTGATATGATGGTGGAAACTCTGAAATTCTTTCATTTCCACCTTCATTTCATCCGATGAAAGAATTTGGCAAGACCAACGATTTGTTCATAGCAAATATCTTTTTACAACAACACACAACAAAAAAGGCAGACTTCTCCTGATGCAATACATAGAAATCAAATTGACCACATCTGTGGGAAGAGACAAGGGAGATGCTCAATTATCCATGGCTAAAAACCAAGCCAAGATGTGGCTGTAGACCAGAACAGCATTGCTCTTCCATAAATTCAGGTTGAAGCTGACGAAAATTAAAACAAGTCCACAAGTGACAAAATACAACTTTGAGTCTATTCCACATGAATGTAGACACCATTTCAAGGACAGATGGGGCTCCTTGAACCCCAGTACCCAAAGCTCTGCTGAGCTGTAGACTGGCATTCATTAAAGAAAGCACCAGGTTGTTAGGCAAAAAAGAAAGATACGTCAGAAGAGACTCTGAAACTTGCTCTTAATCATAGAGTAGCTAAGGCAAGTGGAACAGCTAAAGAAGCCGGGCTGAGCCCCGGTGGCGTAGTGGTTGTGTGGGGGACTGCAGCCCACTGGGTTGGCGGTTCAAATCCAGCAGCAGCTCTCCAGGAGCAAGGCTGGACCTCCTACTCCCACCAGAGGGCAGTCTGCCCCCCGAAAGAACGAAAGCCCCTTTCTTTCAGAGTGACCCCTCAATCCTGGTGTTGCCATCGGCCCCCCTACCCAGTGCTACCGGTGCTGTAAGAAGAAAACCAATCAATCCAAAGTTCCCCTTCTGCGCAGGTGCCCTGGATGCCAAATTCGCATCTTTGACCTGGGCTGGAAGAAGGCAAAGGTGGGTGAACTCCCGCTGGGTGGCCACGTGGTGGGGATGAGAACAAGCAGCTCTCCCCCAAAGCCCTGGCGGCTGCCCCACGGGGTTCTGTGTCAACAAGCACGTGGTGAAAAGTTGTGGCAAAGATGGCTTTTGCAGCCGAGTGCAGCTCTGCCCCACCTCCCATGACGGAAACGTTGACAAATAAATGAATGGCCTTGCTATCAGACAGAGGACATTACAAAGGCAGATGTAGTTAAGTTAAAATGTAAAACCTTTTCATTTGGTCTCCTTTTGACCCACTTTAAAGTTCATACTTGATCCTTTCTTTTCAACTGAGGTTTTTCTATTTTTTCTCTAATCATTGTTTTTGGTTGGTTGCGTCCTTGTTTTTGTTTATTATTTTCTGTATATAAAACCTGGGTTTTATATAGAAGATTTATGGAAGATATATATATGGAAGATTTATAGAGACAATAGCTGGATTAATAATTACCTAAGGATATGGCAAGAAAAGATGGGGGTAATGGGAAGCTGATACCAAGAATTCAAGAAAACAATGTTCTGAAATTAATTATGGTGATCATTGCACAACTCTTTTTAGTGTGATCAAATGATTTAAATTGTATGTTAGTGAAGCATATGCCAATAAAACGTTTAGGAAAAAAAAAAAAGAAGTGGAAATGCCCAGAAAGATGGTTGGCATTTCCATCAGCAGCAGGTGGGGAGTAGAGTACAGGTATAGGCCTAGCATGGTCCCTTTGCACCCTAGGTGGGGAGGGGTGTTCCAAAGAAGGGCCTGAGTTCTCTCCACTCATTCAGATCTCTGTTCCCTAAGACCATCTCACAAAAGAAGCCCAAGGCAATAGTTGAGGGTCAGCCAAGAGGCTAAAGACCAGACTTGCAAGAAAATGGATAGATGAGATATAATCCCTCTAATGTAGCATCGCCAAAGGCCCATCATAGGTTGAGGGGTCTGTAACTAGGCCATCACCAGGACAGAGATGGACAGCATGAATCTATTCATCCTCAGCTGGGAATCCTTGGAGCATCTCAAATTGGTGAAGCTGAGGGAACCCAGCTTGAACAAACATGAGGGCCCACAGGCTGAAGATCAAGCTGAGGCATCATTCAAAGCCAGGTTATACTCACTCAGTGCAAGCTTGTACCTGCGACAGACTCAAGGATCAGGAGCTCCCAAGTACCTGCCTCTAGATTGAACCAGTCCTTGGTCCACTAGCCATACCCACAACCCAAGCCACTTCACCATGATGCTGAGGAGCTCCACTCAGCATTTGGGTCACCAAAGTCTGACTGTGTGTGTGTGTGTGTGTACACAGAGTGAGTGGGAAGCCTGAGCTGTGGATATACACTTTTAATGAAGTGCTAAAAAGTGAAGTAATTGTTGGACAATAATATTATAGTAACATATGTAATCACAGATAAGGTTATGGATTATCTGCACTCAGTTAACTAAACACTATGCCAGTGACTCCAAAGTTATAGATTTGTTCCATTTATCATCCTATTAACTCTACCCTTCTCTGTAACCCACTGTACTTCTTAATCTAAGACATTTATCTATAAAATATGTTACAAGACAAAGGACAAGAGACAAAGATTAAGGTGGGGGAAGATTTCAAGAATACAAATATATGAGGTCTTCTTTGGGAGTAGGCGGTCATCTCAGAAGCAGATTCCTGCACCTGTTTTGTATGTCGATACATTGATGGATAAATGAATGGGTACACAAATGAGTGCCTTTATCAGTGATGAGTACGTTCTTTCATCCTAGTTATAAAAGATCTAATAAGTTCTAGTTCTAAAGGATATAATCTATAGAATGGTTTTTATGGAAGGGAATATAAGACTAATTGATTTAGTGTCCACATTTTGTAGTGGGGTAACTAAGGCTTGAAACCAAATACTCAAATCACACAAATTCTCAGTGTCAAAACTGTGACTAGAATTTGTGACTCCTGCTCTCGGTATAGAATTCCTTTCAGTTTATCACAGGGCAAAGCATCTTTCTCTTCATTAGAATTATTGGTAGATAATTTTCACATTCTAAATATAGCAGTCTTACTCAATGGTATAACTGGAAGAGACTCTGGAGATTTTCTAATCTTATTTTAAAAATAAAACCATGGTACAAAAATGTTAAATGGTTTGCCCAAAGTTAGCCAACTAGAGAATCAACATTAAAACTCAAGTTTTGAGATCTCTAAATCCAGAACACATCCACACCACTTTGAAGGGTAATTTCTTTGCTTTTTACAGACGTACATGGCAATGATCCTCCAAATATGGGCAACAGAAATGTTTATTTATATATAAGTACATGGGAAAGCAACTTTCATTTAGCTTTTTGAAATATTGGTAATAATTTTATAAGTCATCCTTTGCATACAACATACATTTTTTAAAACTTCAGTATGAATTATTTCTTAATACTAAAAACTTAAACTTCAATAGGCAGTCAAGTAGGTTGGCAATTTGAGTATCTGGTCAAAAAGGAAAATCTGAACTTAAAAAGATGGTCAACATCTTAAAGAAACTGTATATTAAAAATAGTCCTTGACTAAATGTTAAAAGTTTCCAATAGTGAGAACTCCTCTCCAGCATGCTTCCTGACTGTCTTTTTAAATAAGGCTAAAGACTTCAGAACTTATCTTTGTGAGGAAAATCGATTTCTTTTTTGTTGTTGTTTTTTTATTATTTGGGCATCACTGCCCTCTGGTGGTCGTGGGAGCTACCCAGCGCTGCTCCTGAGAGCTGCTGCTGGATTTGAACCGCCAAGCCCGCGGGCCACAGTCCCGCACTCAACCACTTATGCCACCAGGGCTCAGCCCGACAACTGATTTCTGAAGACTGAAGCCAACTTCTTGAAATAAATGATCAGATCCAAAAGACAGGTGCACAAAATAATTCTATAGGCCATATTGGAGAATTAACCATTATTTAGAGATCTCCTAATTAATCGATTGATGCAAGATTATGAATTATATTCTCCAGGTGAAGTTTTAAGAAATTCTACTGAAATATACACAGTTGATTTGTCAGAGAATTGCTTTCTGAGGTACAAAACTGTACACCCATATAAATACTTGTATACCGATGTTCATATACAGTATGTCATTATGGCCAATGAGAAACAACTCAAATGTTCATCAACTTACACATGAGTAAATAAAATGTCGTTTGTCCGTGCAGTGCAATATCATCCAGCTAGAAAAAGACATGGACTACTGATTCAGGCTGCAACCTGGTTGAGCATGTATATTATGCTTAGTGAAGGAAGGCAGAAACTAAAGGTTACATTATGCATGATTCCATTATCTGAAATGTCCAGAGCAGGCAAACCCATAGAGACAGGTAGTAATTTAATAGCTGCCAATCAACTTCATGATTGCTAATGGGTAAGAGGGGCTTGGGGGGGGTGGCGCTAATGAAAATGTCCTGAAATTGTACATCATTATGAGTTCTATAAAAGCAAGTGAATTACACATTTTGAAGGAATTAATTGTATAATATGTGAATTATCTTAATTGAAAAAAAGGGTGGGAGAAATAGCTTCATTTAAAAGCATTTCATTCAGGTTGCTGTCCCTTGCCCTGATTATTTAATGTTGATTTCATTTTTTAATAAATACCCTCCCGCAGAATATTTTCAGCTCATGGCATCATTGATGATAGGCTTTTTGTTAAGCAATATAAAAGAACACATAAACATGATACAGTGTTCTTAATATTTGCCTACTAACACTTAAAAGCAAGTCTTATGCTTGTGTAGAAGCTGACGGTTAGATGCTATATACTATAGAATACACTATGCTATGCTGTAGTATTTATACAACACTATGCTATAAAATATACAGTTCTATAGTGTATGCACTATATTATGCGATAGACAATATTCAGATATTACAGAAAGTCTATACTTAAAACCAAGAGACAATGATTAAGATTAAATTCATAAGACATAATGATTAGTGTCATTGTTAAAGTGGTACATGTTGAATAACCAGGCTTTGCCGGAAAGAGGAACAGGGAAGGTGAATGAAATCAAGAACCTGCTAAATCTGGGGGAGGTGAGGGGGTGGGGGGAGGAGCTGATGCCAAGGGCTCAAGCAGAAGAAAATATTTGGAAAATTATGATGGCAACATATGTACAAATGTGCTTGATACAATTGATGTATGAATTGTTATAAGAGCTGGAAGGGCTCCCAATAAAATTATTTATATGAAAATTTGCAAAAACAAAAATAAATGTGCTAAATCTTCATTAAAAAGCTCTTCTAAATATTCTAACAACTGCTGAGAGATGACTCCCAAATTTTATGGTTTGCATTTTCTTTTATCCCTATACTAAGTCATGCTTTAGAATATATGTAAATCATATATAGGGCATACACTTCTCTTTAAATTACCAGTAACAACAATTTTAAAAAGCTATTAGCCCTAAATTACCTCAAATTTTGAGGAGTACTTTTGCTGAACTTTATCCATGCACTAGTCTGAATACATTTGTGCAGCTCCCTTTTAGACCCAACAAGGAGCTCGGCTATCTGTATGTCTAGAGGACCCTTCAGTGAGTCGAAATCAGAAGCCAGAACTCCAATCATTTGAAATCTTCTACTACAGAGGCATGAGTGCCCCAGCATGTTGTAAAGGGATAAGAAGCTTGAAAACATTTTTTAATACATTAGTTGACATTCTTGAATAATCTACAAGAGTGCTCCACTAGCATTTTGCAATTCTATAGAAGATATTTTATTCCTAATAATTACATTCCACAAAGCATTATGTTTGGCAGCTAGTTTTTCAGAGGGCTCATGAAGTTTAGCGATTGTTATTTCATCCAGGAATAACGCTGTGACTGCAAACAAAAGCTGTGCACCATTTACACCACCAGTGACAAATCACCCTACAAGACCAGATTTGTTCTCTTCTTTATGCTATATATCAATTTTTGTTTTATTAGGCATTTGGTACACTTTTTGTTGTTAAGAGCTTACAGCACATCTAAAAGGGCAAAGAAACACTGCTAATTTAAGTGTTGGCAATTATGTCCATCAAGTAATGTCATACATAAAATTAAATTTGAAAAGTAGATCAGAAATTGAGGCCCATGACTCCATCTCCCCCACTCCACCCCCCAAAAAACGGAAAATTAGGCCACGCATGATAATGGTTCTTCAGAAGCACACTTTCTCACCAATTATATGTATATGGTAGAAGTGGGAGAAAGATGAGGCAGTCTACACCCATATCCAGGATCACAGCTTCTAAAAGCCACAGCCACAGTTCTATTGTGTTGTACAGGATCGCAATGAGTTGGAATTAACTTGATGACACTGAGCTTGAAGGAGGTGTTTTGTTTTGTTTTGAATGTTGGAACTGAAGAAAAATACGTGTGTAACTGAACAATTAACAGTATGAGCATGTTCCAAATGTGATATCAATATGAAGCCAACAGCTACTAAATATTAGTCTTGACAATAACCAAAGGAATGATAACTATCCCCTTCATACATGCTTCCATTACAGTGCAGATGAGGCAAGAGAGTCATAATGAGCGAGTCGGAGCTGACTCAAGGGCATCACCACCAACAAAAGGTAAAACCAAGACAGTGGTCACTTACCAAAAGGGATCACACTCACTTTTCTTCCCACTGAGAACAGAATCAAAGGAAAGAGGCTTAAACTGTACTGTGAGGTATTTCAGTTCTAAGATTAAATTTCCTGACAAGAAAGCTTTTTTTTTGGAATTACTTATCAAGAGTGAGAATACCTTTCATAATATAACAAAAATTAAAAGATGAGCCTGTCTCGAGAGTAGTCGTGCCTAGAGCCAGAAGGATGGATGAACGACACGCTTCTCTTTAAGGCACCCTTTCAGAAACGGAGCTCTGACTTTTGAAGCCAGGACAGTGCCTTTGTTTCCACCCCTTGTGGTCTATCGTTGTATTCAGCTCTTAATCAAGGAGGAAATAAATAATATTTGCATGCTTACTGTTGTAAGCAAAGTTGTACTCTTTTTCAGTGGATCTAATTTGATTTTCACAGTGGTCACAACTTTCCTGGCCAAGTACTATGAGTTGAACACGCAGGTGGCAGAACTGGTGCATGGCCCATGAGTCCCAGCTAATGACTGGCAGTACTTGGACCCCCTCACACCTAATCTAGTGTCACCCCCTTTATACCGCAGCACCTCCTCCCTCTCTGAAATATGGCAGGCACCACACGCACGCCAAGAGATGAGACTACATCTACGAAAATTCTGCTTTAGGGGCTGAGTCCCGGTGGAGTAGTGGTTGAGTGCAGGACTGCAGCCCACTGGCTTGGCGGTTCAAATCCAGCAGCAGCAAGACGGGGTAGCTCCCACGACCATCAGAGGGCAGTGATGCCCCCCCCAAAAAAAATTCTGCTTTAGGGCTCTGCCCCGGGAGGACGTAGTGGTTGTGTGCGGGACTGCAGCCCACAGGGTTAGCGGTTCAAATCCAGCAGCAGCTCTCCAGGAGAAAGGCTGGGCTTCCTTCTCCCACCAGGGCAGTGATGCCTCTCCCCCCCCCCCACACACACACACAAAAAAAAGAAAATTCTGCTTTAACTCAGAGGGAAAATAAAATCATGACTCATTGCCTATCAGGTAGTTAATTTAGGAAGAATGGGTTGCTAGCTCTTGGGCTCTGACTTCTGGTGCAAAGGACTCAATAAAAGTTTCTTGCCACACTGATGCAAGACTGGTGACATTAAAAACAACAACAACCCACTGCAGAGCCACGTATCAGTCAAGAGAGGACGCAAATGATGTTACTGGTGGAATGATTGGGGCCATAGGCTCTGTTAGCAAGAGTTGCCTGTAGTGGCCTCTGATTTTCAAATCAATGGACTGTGCTATATTATTTACTACATGAAGTCATTTGACTTCCATTCTTTTAAAACCATGCCCAGATAATATTTTCTCAAGAGGACCAACTTAAGTGTCTCCTAAAATAGATTTGGGGAACTGCTTTATGACTAAGGCCCCCCAGCCCGCCTCCTGGGGATTGACAGAAGTCCTGCTGGTGGGTGTGTGAGATCTCCAACGAAGAGCCTGCTTTGCAAAACGGACCTGCCCGGGAGTCCCTAAGAGACTCGGTGCCCACTAAGCAGCCGTCTAAGTTTGGCAATGATAAATGAGTAATTTCTCTGGTTTTATAAAACTTCTACTACAGTTTTTTATTTTTATTTTTGTTTGTTTAATTCAAGAGCCAGGACATCAATGAATGAATGAGCAAGGTCATCCCATATAGGGTATAAATGACAAATTTGGTCTATCTAACACATAACCTTCTCCTCAGATGTTGGGATGCATTTTTGGCAAAAGTGCATCCTTTTTTTAAGCATGATTTATGGGTCAATAAATATTTAATGGATGTTATAAGGGAACGTTAAAAGATTATCTAATGCTTGCATCCTCCCCACACCATCTTTGCCAACTGCTGACCTAGCCTCTGCTTGACAACCACCGACAGAAAACCATCCGCAGCTGCCACTTTCATCGGGGCCAGTTTGCCGAGAACATTCTTTCTTACACTGTCCCCAAACCTGGCGTGCTACAGCCTGTGTCCAATGTGTCATTGGGTTCCACAGTTAGAAATGACAGCTCTTCACATGTTGGAGCACTCATTGCATGTTCCTCTTTTCCAGGCTCAATCTCCCAAAGTCCCTCTAATTGTCTTGAAGCGTTTTAAAGTTTAAGCTCCTTCCTCATTTTGCATTCGCCTCATGTTCGCTTCACTTTTAAAGTGCAGCTTCCCAAAATGGCTGTAACGTTCCGACATCGTGGGGCTTAAGAACTGGGATATCTTCTCCTTGGTCCTAAACCCATGACTGTAGTTAAAGGGATGATCATATCTTCGTTCAGTAGGCGCGCTAGGCAGCATGCAGGCAGGATACAACCCCAAGCACTTGAAGGTTCATGTTAGAAAAATAAAATCCAGAGAAAGACCAAGCCTCCCGTATCCTAAGGTTAAGGGTTCAACCATCCTTCATGGAAACTAGTCGTTTGCTTAAAGAATGAGATGCAAATGTTCCTTTTCACTGCTTGTAGCTTTCACATTGGGTCTTCAAAGTATTATGATAGTCTCATGAAAAAGAAATCTATAAGGAACACGATCAAGGAAAGTAAGTCACTAGATGCTGTTTTAAAAACCCTAAAAGAAATGGCAAAACCTAAAAAAGTCATAGGAGTGATCCTATTAGAGCTCTGGAATACAGAGATTTTTGAGGAGAATAAAGCGTGCCTTTACATAAAGTCATCTTTCTGATTATGGTAAAAAGATACCTCACTCATGTGACTTGATTTATAAAGAATGTTTCTACTTCAGCTAGGGGCCAATTCAAAGCACTTGCAACTGGCATTGGGTCAGAGCAGTTCGTGGACAGTAACCTGACGCGGGACTTGGACGGCTCTGGAGCAGTTTCCAGGGGAGAGGAAGCGATTCGTGGCTGGAGCCCTGTGGGAGGCAGAGTGAATTCCTGCACTTCTGTGAGCAGCAGCACATAGTCCTCTGTCAAATTTCCCGCTTTCCTCCAATATGTCAAACGTGAATAATCCTAACCCAAATCTCTCATTTTGGTCCATGATACCGACTTCCTTTCTTAACAAACTCGACATCAGAACTTGACAAATGGTCACATGCATCCATGTAATTGTTTACTTTGTGTTATCTTCTTGCCACTCTATTCCGGAAATGATGCCGATATGTCGAGAACTCAAGATCAAGGCCAGGACAACCCAGAGAAAGGACCCTGGGCTCTGTGTAATAAAAACGAAAAGCTGGCACAGTTAAATTACTTAATAAAAGCACACAAAGGAGTGAAAAAAGCCCTGCATCGGCAAGGAAAAAAGGCGCGATCCTCTGAGGATGTTTTATTCCAAGCCATAACCAAGGAGTAATGGAAAGGTGTGAGGAGACAGTATCACTTCATAGATTCCACCAAATCTGATTCCGTGACATGAAAATGATGTATTGTTATTGCAAATGGGAAATCTCTTCACATATTTAATAACATGACCTGAAAGAATAAAAGGTCTTGCCAAAAATGGAAAAAATGAACACGAGGAGTTCGACTGACCTGAAGCAGTTAGGAAGCCAAGCACTCTTCATGCGCCACTCAAGAAGAATTCATTTTTATCTCAAGTAGGCCCCTCAGAGAAATCATCCCCAGAGCAAATAAGAGCTGTGAGGCAAACTCATGTTTACATTTTGGCCTGAGCTAAGATGACTTCAATTAAGTGGTGTCATGTCTCAAGTTATACATGAAAGAATTTTGATTTAACCAAAAAGGTCCCTCTTGGCACTAAGTCATTTATTCTATTAACAGTTACTGAATATGTACGATCTAACTGGGGGCTGTTCTCAAGTTTGAGATGGATCACTGAACAAATGTTGAGAAAAATCTAATCTGGAATTCA
>PVJH01013619.1:27700-59882 GCA_004026705.1 Nesogale talazaci | reverse complement strand
ATGTAGGAGTGTTTCCAGTAGCTCATCAGCTTGCTGATACATTTTAGTGTTATTTCACTAATTCATTGAGAATTTTATTTCAGTGCACTTTGGACTATCACCTTAAAATGCCACATTTTAGGGCTGAGCACCGGTGGCTTAAGGGTTGAGTGTGGGACTGCAGTCTATGGGCTTGGTGGTTCAAATCTAGCAGCAGCTCTCCTGGAGCAAGGCTGGGTACTCCCACAAACACCGGAGGCTAGTGATGCCAAAAAAAAAAAAAAGCTACATTTTGAAATGGTTGTAGGTCAACTAATTGTTCTTGGTAGAGAGTGATTTCTTCCCTAAATTCATGCCATCTTCTTTTAATACTTCCTCTATTGTTTAATATACTGTCCAGGAAATTCTTCAACTTGAGGCTTGAATTTTTCTTTAATTTTTCAGATTGAAATATGATGAACATGTTCTTTCTTTTAGGCTTTTTAACTCTATCACTTTTATTTTCCTGTTTATTGCAATTTGATTTTTATATTCCATGATCAACAGCAAGTTTCAGGGCATCTTCTGACACCATTATGGTATTTTCTATTCTTTATGATGGTTGCTTTCTTCATGTGAGGTGTTCTTGACACAATTCCACAACTTGTTAGGTCATCTGTCATTAGTGCTTACTGAGTCAAATTTGTTTTTGAGATGGCTTCTAATTCAGAAAGAATATACTCTCTATTTTGTATATATTTTGGTTCCCGTGGACATATTTTAATTTTATTCGGCTTTAATGTGAAATCACTATGTGTAACTGCGTGCTTGTTCCACAGTCAACCCCTATTTGACTGCTGATATTGCATTTCTCTACCATCTCTTTTCACAAAGTCACTTTGATTGACATTTATTTCAACTGGTGAAGTCTATGCACATAATTAAGACTTATATGCATTTTTTAAAAAGGCTAATTGTAATGAGGAAACCTTTGCTCTCGAAAAATTATGACATTCAATTTAATGATTTGTTTCCTGTCATGCTTTCCTATTTCTGTTCATTTCTCTTTTTTCCAATTTTCACATTCTAATCCCAGTAATGGTAATTGCAAGATGTTCTCAGATCATCTTGATTTACTGATCTATTTCATACTAGAGAGGTTGGGCAAGTTCTTCAATTTCTTCATCGCTAACTTTAGTGATTGGTGCATAAATTTCTATAATAGTCGCATTATGTGTACATCCTTAAATAGATATTATCCTATCACAAACAGGATACATTTTAAGATGCATCTTAAAGTATATATTTTCCTTATTACAAATGTGACACCTCTTCTTTTGAATTGGTTATTTCGTGTAGTAAACCCTATGAATGGCCCCCATTCAAATCTTTCAGCTCACTAATACTAGGATATTGGTCTTTATATGTTCCCTTTATTTTATAATGGTTTCCAATTTTTCAAGAGTCATACTTTGAACATTCCATCCTTTGATTATTAATGGGTCTTTGAGGCTACTACATTCCCATTCTTTGGTTCTTTTTTTTTGGGGGGGGAGGGGTCATCACTGCTCTCCAGTTGTGGGAGTAGGAGGCCTAGCCCCACTGCTGGAATTGAACCTCCGTCGCAGTGGGCCGCAGTCCCGCGCACAACCACTACGCCACTGGGGCTCAGCCCTCATTCCCATTGTAAGTCATGTCACATTTGCAAAAAAAGTATTGGAAGCTTTGCTATGTCCTAGTTATTAAGATTGGTTCTACGCTGAGAAGGTACTTATTACCCAATCATGGTTTATTCAGAAATTCTTAAACATTTTCAAAAAAAGTAATTGTGAATTGGTTGAATTTTTATAAACCAGATCATGCACTTTGAAATTAATAATCCATATACATTTTGTAATCCCGTCAAAGTAGCATCACTTGTCTCACTTCCTCTTTGTCTTTCCTATATCCCTTCATCCTTCTTTGTTAACACCCTGACCTTAGCCAGTACCTTGCTTCAGCTGGCAAGGTTCCTTTCCAGCTAGACATCCCAGAGGAGAAGTCACATAGACCTACCCTGATGCAACCCTGGGTGCTGGAGGAGCCATGTGGAGGACCCTGCCAGTGCTGAGATGGTTACAGGCTCACTGATTCCCCTTTCCTCCTACAATTGGTGTCTTCCTGTGTGTTTTGTGAGATTGAGGAGGACTTTGTAGATTGGTGTCAGACATAAGGGCTAAAGTTGGACTTACAAACTTGGACAGCACTGGTTTGGGAAGCTTTCTTAATGCACGCATACCTTTATATAAAACTCTCAGGCTGAGCCTCGGTGGCATAGTGGTTGAGTGTGGGACTGCGACTCACGGGCTTGGTGGTTCAAACCCAGCAGTGGCTCTCCAAGAGCAAGGCTGGGCAACCCCCATGACCACCAGAGGGCAGTGATGACCCCCCAATTTTTTTTTTAAAAAGCAAACTCTTTCTTATGCATATGAGTTTCTGTAGATTTGTTTCCCTAATTTACCCAGACTAACACAAATACCTTCTAATGTGACATTTTATAGAGCAGTTGCTAATGGTAGCTGAGTAACATTATACTCAAGCTCATGCATTTATTCTCTTTGACTTATTTTTATTTTATTAAGCTAATATCTGAACTTTCATAAGAGAAATTGGTCATGGAGTCCACACTTTATCCCTGGACTTTCTCTGGCTGATGCAATTGGACTTCTGTATTGTTTCCTTAACAAGATGGAGGCGATTTAAATTGTGTGTGCTCTATCCCACCAGAGCCACTTCTATAATGGCCATGCATGTTGTTTCCAATGAATGTGCCATTTTTATCACCAGCTTCTATCAGGAGCGCTCTTGCATTGTTGTTATCATCCAAGCCATACTTTCCAGCTATTATTTGTATCTAAATTTAAGTCTTCATTAATTATTAAGGATCTCTGGTGACACAGTTGCTTACAAATTGGTCTATTAACTCAAAAGACCAACAATTCAAAGCCACTTGCCAATCGATGCACCTTGTTTTCATGTGGTGCTCAGTCGTACTGCAGAAAATGGTAAAGATGTCTGTCTTTTTTCTTTGGCATTAGTGCTTGGCACACACATTTAAATAGCAATTCAGCACATATCCTAAAAGGTTATTTTGAAAATAATGTCATACAGTTCCTCTTCAATATATCACTCTCAGGAATGTAGCCCATCTGATTCAAAGTGACCATTCATTTCAGATCATTATGGTAATCAGTTTCATTTGACAACTTATAATTTTCTCAGATTCTTATATCATACACTCTGAGTATTAAGAAATGCTTGTAACTAGTTGTGTTAGTCCAGGTAAACTAAAGAAACAAATTGATAAACATGCATGTGAATATAAGGGAAAGATTTATATACAAGAGGAATGGAACATTGAGAAAGCATCCCAACCCAATCCAGTACAAGGTCATAAGTCCAATATTAGCCCATATGTCTGATACTAGTCTATAAAGTCTCCTTCTGACTCATGAAGCACATAGAGTAGAAGCATCCTGGCATTGACAGGGGTCTCCCATGGCTCTTCATTTCCAGAGCTCAGGGTCCATCAGTAGTATTCATTGGCGGTAAAAGCATCTCAGCACTGGCAGGGGTCTCTCTGTGGCTTTTGTGGCCTGAGGTCTGGTTCCATCAGGACAAGCCCATGTGGCTTCTCCTCTGGCTCCTTCAGGTCCCAGGACTCAGAATCTATCAGCATGCCACCATCTTATCTTGTTGATAGACCTACTCCAAGAGACTGAGTCAAGTCTCTCTTCTTCAATTGGGAAATACCGCGAGACTTCCCAAATTCTCAGGAGAAAGCCATGCCCACACAGAGGCCAAATTGGCTATCTCCAGGTTGACAGGATAGACTCCACCCGTAGACTCCCAATCATGAAATTGACTCACAATTGCATGTCTGCCACACTAGTCTTATGTTGAGTCATGTAATATCAACAAGTGAATGTTGTGAAAGTTTTATACTACCCATGCCACTAAGATAAAGTGACCAGACGTCCCACTTTTGGCAGGACAGTCCCAATTTTAAACTATTTTTCCTGTGTCTTATGGCGTTTCTAAAAAGTCCAGGTTTTTGGAAAGAATGCATGACAAGCTAGGGAACGGTGGGAGAATGGGAGGGGAATATACCTCCTATCCCCCCTCTCACCACCCCCACCCCCGAGTCAATGGTGTTCAAATCTGGTCACTTTACACTAAGTTAAGATAAACTCTATATGGAAGAGAAAGGCCTTCCACAACTATATTTTGAGTGTCTTCCAAGCTGCAATTCTCCCCTTCTGAGCTATGTTAAAGATACTGTTCCACTACTATCCACAAAATTTTCACTGGCAATGATTTTTTTAGAGATGCATAGTGATGAATTCCATTCCAATCTTAGGTTTTCTTAATCTGGTAACTTTATTGAAAAATTTTGAATGTATATAATGTGGTACTATTTGAAATATTGCAGTATGGTTTCCAGCATTACACTAACCCACAAACAACCACAGTTTTACATTCTAACAGTTGTTAGATACATAATTTTAAAATTTAGAAAGAAGACACTAATTACTTACTAAAATGTCCTCGATAATGGTAACTGAATTATCAGGCTTGTAAAAATGTGACAAATTCTCTTTACCCACCTCAGAACTATCGGTAGTCAACTGGGGTAGGTCAAATCCTCAAATGTTAACATCATACCGAATGCCTTCTTTATATGTTTCTCTGATTTTGAAATTAAAATGTACTAGTTTATATTTTAAACTAATTGCACTAACAATTAGTGGAGAATTATGTGTTCTAATATGGGAATAGAATCATAGCAGTTAATGACCACTATGCCCTATGAGAGGCTAAGGGCATCTGTGCTATTAGAGAAAATTAGAGGTAAGCATCTTGAACTTTTGGCTTCAGAAGCTATAGTGCCTCCATCCTGTTAAATGGGCTTTAAGGTTGAATCCAGCAGAGATGTAACAGCACCCTGTGGTCAGTTGAATGGAATCATGCTGTGTCTTTTGTACTGAGAATCTTTGTATTGCCACTGAGTATTTATTTTTCAAATAATGGAAATAATACTAGAGAAAACAGCTTCCATTTAAAGAACACTAACACATAAAGAAGATATTTTTTATAAAAGCATTCCTTTCATTTGATGTTCATATAATTTAAACAAATGGAATTCTTTGTCTTTGCTCAACTCTAGCTTTTCTCAGATGTAGAAACTTGGGAGATAAATGACTAGATTTTTGTGAGGCAATTCTACATATTGTTTAAAATGTATTGTTCATAACATCTCCAGATGGATACATGAACATTTATGCTGATACTAAACCACAAATTAGCTGACTTTTCTGAATTATAATGTATTATATTGCTGTGTTAAAAGAGAATGGAAATACTATATAAGGAATAAGAAGTCAAGCATTCCACTATTAAAAGGAGTTAGAATTCAGACAATTCCTCTTTGAATTACTTAATTTTTTATCTATTAATAAATTAGAATAGACTTGAGGTTATGCATGGTATTCGTAAATTCATACAATAACAAATTTAAAACTGATGAATTAGATAAATATTATGGGTGAGCTAATCACATTCTGATTCAACCTTGTGTTTCAGTTTATTATTTATCACAGTTTAAAAAGTAAAAGAAATGCATTTTAATGCTAAAATAAAAAAAAATCAAAACCACTCTCAGGTATCCATATGACATTGCATATTCCTAACATTGCATAACTTCATACCACACAAAATACCCGATGGATGTTTCTCTTATGAACTCATACACTTTGGTCTCTAAACTTCAAAATATACCATATATTCCTTGTTTTATTTCTTTGAATTTCAGAGAATTTAATTTATATTTAGTTGAATTGCTTTAAATTATCAAAACTCTTAAGAACTTACAATTTGCTTATAAAAAATGAGATAAAGAATGAGAAAACAGAAAGAAGACTATCCAAGTTGGAAGAATCAGGTAAAAACTTTGTATATCACTATTCTTTTTTTATTTTTTGTATAGCACTATTCTAAGATAGCTTTGTGTACTTACAGTTGTTCAGATAATGATTGTGACTGGAAACAATGCAAAGTTTTTTTCTATTCATAGATCAACCAGAAAAAGATGAACGTGACCTCGCAATTTAGCTTGAGATTCCTTCAAGTAGGGTGGCTGTGATCATCCCAATAGAGAGACTCAGGGTAAGCTACTTTGCAGTTTTCAAATCTGTTCATGGAAATCATGCTGCATATTTCTGTTGTGCAATGTTCATTTGAGTAAGCCATGAGAAACAGTCATTTTCAACAGAACATGAAATTTAACTGAGTGTCAAAATATGATGAATAAAGTTTTAAATGATCAGAGCTACTTACTTCAATATGGATATAATTTTACCATCCTCCCTTGTTGTTATGTGCCAGTTGGGTCAGTTTTCCTTCATAGAAACATAGTATAAAATAAAAGATCAGCCAGTCCATGCAATTCTCACAATTATTATTATCGTGCTAGATCTCTCAAGTTTAAAATTCTAAATATCTCCTCTTCATTTGTTAAGGAATGACCTGTATGTATTTCTCCTTTTTTCTACTCTAGATAACTCTTATACCTGTTTGCTATTCAATATGTATATTGTCATTTTCTTAAAAGATCATATGCCACAATTTTACTTTCCCAGCTCAATCTTCAATATTCACTAAGCCTATTCCATTGTTTCCATTTTTCTCCTTTGGTTTTCAAGGTAAGCATTTGTTTTTTAGTTACCAGATACCCAATTATTTAGGTGGTACTGTCAATTAATTTTAGGGTGACTAAGTGCAAGGTCTATGGTTCAAAGTCAGCAATAATCTTCAAGTAAAAATATGAGAACAATTCTGTAAATATTTACAGTTTTGGAAACACTATACAGGATACTATAAGTATATTTAATTGATGGAAATATCACTATTATAATAATCTTTATCAATATACTAATGATGTCATTGATAAATATTATTTCCACTCGAAAAACTACTAAGTGCTCAGCTGCTAAACCAAAGGTCTGAAGTTCAAACCCACTCTACATCCAAGACAGGAAATACCTTCAAATCTGCTATGATTAGCTTTGTGTTGTTGATAGGTGTCTTTGATTTCATTCTGACATAACTAAATATTGTATGATCAAGCACCATCCATACAATTAATCTGTATGTCTGAAATCATTGTTGCTTTCTTTACTGGTAATTCTCAACTTTGCCAAGTGTAATCTTCCTCTGCAGGGATTGTGCTTCATAAAGACATATCCAAAGCAGGTGAAAAATATCACGCCTTGCTTCTAAGGGACATTCTGGCTGCATATCTTCCAAGGGACGTCCATTCTTTCTTCTGACAATCCTTAATATATATTAAATTCTTTTTCAACAGCTTAATCAATGTCAAGTTTCCATATGCTTATGATGTGTTTAAAATACTACAGTGAGACACACACATACTTAATCTTCAATATTATATCTTTGCTTTTTTACATTGTTGAGAGATATCTTGCACTACATTGCTCATTGCATTTTATTGCTTGATTTTTCTGAATGCTTTGTCTGTGGGCATTGTGTAATTCTGGGTTGACTACTGTGTTAGTCTGATTAGACTAGAGGAACAAATTTCAGAGACACACATACAAGGAATGAGTTTATATTCAAGAGGAATAGGACATTGAGAAAAACATCCCAGGCCATTACAGCTTAAAGTCACAAGTCCGATATTAACACATATGCCCAAAATCAGTCCATAAAGTCTTCCTCTGACTCACAAAGTCACAGGTCAGTGGGTACAGAGTCCCGGCACCGACAGGGGTCTCCCGATGGCTCCTCGCTTCCAGGGCTCAGTGTCCATCAACAGCATCCCGTGGAGGCAGAAGCATCTCATCACTGGCAGAGGCCTCCATGTGGCTGCCCCAGCCTCAGAGGTCCGGCTCCATCAGGGCAAAGCCATGTGGTCTCTCCACCGGCTACTCCAGCCTCCCAGATGCCACCATTCTGTATTGTCTGTGATTAATCATCTCTGAAACTAACTCCCAACAACTGGGGAAGATAGCTTCTCATCTTCATGAGGGAAATATCGCGAGATTTCCCTGAAGTCTCAGGTAAAAGTCATGTTCGCATAGAGGCCTCATTGGCTACTCAATGACTATCTCCAGATTAACAGGCTATCCTCCACTCCTACATTTCAATCATAAAATTAACATAAGCACATGACTGCCACAACTACAAAAACAAATCCAGGGACAATAATATGTATATAAGAAAGCACTTTACAATCAAAGTGTAATTGTATATTAAGAAAACATACCAGCTCAGGCAAATCCACTCTGTATGTTTGATTCTAGTCCATAAATCCCTCTTGAAACTCACTCCATCCCTAGCAAGAAGATTGGAATCTAGTGGTGAAGGAAGCGTCTTCAGGGCTCAAGTTGCCAGTTCAGCAGGTCAAGCAGTGAGTGAGCTGCTCCAACGAGAAATAGAGGAAGTTCCCAGAATCTTCATGAGGGAATCACACCCACAGGAGTCATTATCAGGCTGTGACCTAATTGACAGGTTAAACTCCATCCGTTTACTGTATTTATCAAGTTGACACAGGCACTGATTATGGATCCAGTATAATTAAATTCTTGCCAAATTCATTTTTCCCCTCTGTTTACATGATATTGCTTATTGATCAATTTGTGAGCATTTTTGTTATCTTTGAGATGCCCTTCTGTGGTGGTTATACAATCTGGTTTCAATTTAGTATTTCAGAAGATTAAGAGTGAAGGGATGGAGGCAATTTTATCAATCGGGCCATACTCAATGAGGTCTCTGTGTGGGCATGGCATCTCCTGAGAATTCCTACTGGGAGGTGAGAGACATCCTCTCTCTAGGCTCTCTCCCTGGGTGGCATTGCAGTTGAAAAGATCCATGAAACTATGCTAGAGTCCTGATCTGGAGAAGCCACATGGACCTACCCTGGTGGAGCCCTGGGTGCTGGAGAAGCCACGTGACAACCCGTGTCAGTCCTAAGAAACTCACAAAACTACTGGACCCAGAAGGTTTCCATCCCACTAGCCTGTGATCTTCCTGCATTCAGCCTCACTGAATGTGTTTTGTGAGTCTGAAGAGGGCTTTATAGTTTGGTACTGAACATATGGGCTAATATCAGACTTACAAACTTGATCTGAGCTGGATTGGGATGTTTCTTCAATATTTAAGTACTCTGGTATATAAATCTCTTTCTTATACATATATCATCTTCTATGGATTTGTTTCTCTAGTCCACCTAGATTAATTCACATTCATATTAGTGTGCAGTCTTTATCAGTAAGCATTTTATACAATCAAATATGTTAATGAGTCTTCCTTCCTTATGATACTGTGTTCATAATAAAGTCCAATTTCTCAAATTATTTGTTTAACGTTCAGATTAAATATGTCTGGAAAAATAATGCAACCCTGGCACATACCTTTTTGGATTTTCATCTACACTTTACTCTCTTGTTCTATGTACACATAAATATTCCCTCTTCGTAATGTTTTGATCTGATAGAAATATTCAAAAGTCTTTGCATTTATTGAAGAGAATGATAATTGAAGTGAATATTGTTGAAATCCATTTTCTATCCATTCTAACTCAAACACTGAGCAAGCATCTCTTTTAATATTTTCTCTTTTTTTCATTGCAGATATTAAAGTATCTCCTATTAGTCTATGTACACATGTTGTTACAACTTAAAGATGTTTAAATAGTTTCAAAATTAAAACATTTTGTTTCAATTAATTTATATCTCACATAAAATTTTATCTCATATTCAATATAGCTTATCTACTTTTTAACTTGTGACAATGTAAGAAGCATGAAATGCTGCTGATAGGCTGCTGACAGGAAGTAAAGACATTATTTCTATTTTTCTTTTGCAGTTATATCGGTTGAGGTTGCTTTTTGTCCTTTCTTTGTTGCTGTTCTATTTGATATTCACATAGTTTGACCCATTTATAAAATATATATTCACACACTCCAAATTATAGCTTCCTATCCAAATTAATGAAAAGCCTCCTTAGGATCAATTGCCAATGTGTGTTCTGTATAGTATAACACATAATCCAGAAAAGAAAAACTGCAGTTCTGTTAAGTAATACTTTAAGTGTAAATGACAAACATTTAGCATAATAAAATCATGATTAAGTTATCTGAGCTTCAATTAATTATTTAGTTTCATGAAATACAAAGATATATCAATTAATATTATACTCGGTGAAATTTAAACTTCCTTTGAAGGAGTGAAGTACATTTTTGGAAAATACTATTTCATTTCAGTTTATTGCAGTATTAAAGACACACATAAAGTGCCTGCTGGCTGCTTTTTCACTCAATTAGCTTATGACTTTGTTTAATATCTTCAATGCCCCTGCCCACCTCTCAGTAAAATGTCAGAGAAGATAGAAATGGGCACCTTTAAGATTTTCCATAAAAGGAAGATTCAACTTACTTCTGCCATACATGCTTCATAATGAAGTAAGGAAGAAAGATAAAGTGAGTAAATTTCTTCACATTCTTGTGTAAAATGCAAATTTTATATTTTAATTTATATTTTATTGGTGAGCAACCTATTTTTGGTCAACTGAAATTGAACAGACCTTACACCATTTTCCTCATAACAAGTCTTCATAAAAGTTGACCAGCTGTGTCATTCTGTGAATATATCCTGATGTTATCGAAAGAATTTTTAAGGTCAAGAAGAAAAGAAAATTATAGAGAACAGTTAAATATAGTTTTTTTGACATTTATAAATAAGGTTATTATCATAAGGACAGCTTAAATACATAATAATACAAAAATATAGTTTGATAATTTAATATATCTCTAAAAAGAGCTAAGAAGAGAATCAGAGAAAATAAAATGAATAAAATGCAGACAATCTGAGCAGAAGTAAAATTATTCATTAGAAGATCAAATGCATAAATTGCTATAGAAATACAAAATAAAGTTGCAATTAAATATCATTGCCATAGTGAGGTTCACTTTATAGTTCTCAAGAGTTGATATATCTATTCCCTTACTTTAAGTTGCAGTGAGAAATCAGCGATTGGCTATCCAAATGCCAAGATCTCTGGCTCTTTTTCATTTGGGACCAACTCCGAAAGACTGCCCAACTTCCAGAATTCCACATGGAAAACACTCAATGGCAATAGTTCCTTTGGGACATTCCTAAATAACTTTCAGATGCTTTTCCTCAGTATATCAGTCAAGAAAGTCCTGACTTTTTTTTATCCAAAAAAAAAGTGCCATTATTAGGGTGATCCTATGAGAATTTTTTATGTGATTTTGGAACTATATGTCTTACTGGCAACTCTGTCAATCAATTGATGGAGCAGTAAGCTTGTTAAAACGTTCGCCAGTAGAAGGCAAAACACTAGTTGATAAAATATCTCTGAGACTGGATAGATCTGGGGAATTAATAATTATAATGTCAACAATTGGCAGCTGATTGGGAAGATATTTTATCCAGAAAGAGAAAATGTCTTGTTCAATTGACTAATAATTAATAAAAGGGGAAAATGTGGAAGCCTGAACACAGGCATGGAAAAACTTAATGTAACCTTCATTTTCTATAGAGGCCCAGCAAACAAAATAGTTCTTCTCTTTTCCTCAGGAAATAAGTTTGAGCTTGAGAAATGGATCATATATGAAAACTGGATAAAGTTATGTATTATATCTTAAGCAGTATATTACCATCCACATTTTTTCACAGATTAATGAATGCATTTGCTGACTCCTTATTCATTTGCATCTTTTTCCATAAATTTAAGTGGACTTAGACCTGGTCTATCCTGAAATTTTAAAATTATTTCCATAATTTTTCCCACCTTGCTGTTGGAATATACTAAACCTAATCTTATCTATTTTAGGATTTTTGTTATTCTATTATATCTTTCCAATACTCATTTGCCACTTTGTGGTACTTTAGTAGCTTTAATTTTGCTGTGCTACAAGCTATGTCACTGATATTGCAGATGCTAGCAAACTCACCCAGGTTGTGGGTTTTAGGGAAGCTACCAAATTAAAATAGACTAGAAAGAAGGAAGAGGTAGTTCATTTTTGAAAGGTTAGCTACTAAAAGTCACATAAATGGCAGTGAAATATTCTTTGATAACATTTTGAAGATGAATCTTTGAAAATATAATTGGAGAAGAGCAGCTTCCTCAAAGTAAAGTAAACTTCAAATATGTGGATGAAGCAGTGAATTTAGGTGCATCATTTTTTTTATGTTGCAGGATGCAAAATATCCATTTTGCCTATAAGAAGAAATCCACTGTGCAAATTTTCATTAATAATAAGAAATAAGAAATGTGCATAGTATGAATCCAGGAAAATGAAAGTCATCAAAAATGATGGTATAGTGGTTGTGCGCAGGACTGCAGCCCACTGGAATGGAGGTTCAATTCCAGCTCACAGGAGCAGGGGCTGGGCCTCCTACTCCCACCTCCAGGGCAGTGATGCTCAAAAAATATTAAAAAAATGAAATGAAGATCAAAATTCTAGATATTAATGAGGAGAAATGGGTTTGTTTGCATCATTTTAAATATGGTAATCATATGATTGAGCCTACAAGAATGGTAACTTAAAGAAGATTATCATCAAATTCATGTTTTAAAAAAGGAAGCATTTCAAGATTTATCCATAAATAAAAAATGTATTAATTCCTAATAATACCTGTGCATGTACAAAGATAGTTACTATGGGTCAGAACTGACCAAAAATTGCATCAATTAGTCAGATATTCACATTTCCTTTGCAAAATGTAAAGTCAATGGTGAAGAAATTGAAAAAGTCTATCAATTTCTTCAGTCTGAAAATGATCAGCTATACACTCCAGATACATTAATGATTACTGATGATTATAATAAGAATTGAAAACAAGAGAAATAAGTATCTTGATAATAGAAATTTAACTAGCAATCATGAAAGAATTTTGCAAAGTCAACCACCTCATTGCAAATACTTAAAAAAAGACACAAGTAGTGAATATATTTGTGGACTTTGTCAGGTTGAATATATCAAATCAAATTGTTTACATATGTGGGACAGAAAAATGGAGTAGATTGATACCATTAGCAAAAATAATGTCAGGGGCAATAGAGGAATCTAAAAATATTAAAACTGCTGTACAAACCAGAAACATGACCAGGTGTATATCCCAGCAGAATTTAGAAGCCATTTCTATAGGAGGTTTGATACATTGAACATTAATGACAGATGACCTTATGAGTTGTGGAATGACTTCAAGAACAGCAGACATGAAAAAAAGAAAAGGTTCATAAAAAGAAAAGAAAATGGATACCAGACTGAAAATTAATCATAAAATTGTTAAGTCCCATTCAGAGGGTTCCAACTTACAGTCAATCTAAGCACTGCATAGTCCCTGCTGTTTGAGTCCATCATTAAACATAGAGCAGATCAGGTGAAGAGAAGACATGTTGAAGTGAAAGAGTTGAATAGAAAAAAATTCAAAGAATCCAATGTTTGAAACTCAATGATGCAAAATCCTGAAGTCAAACAACCAAAAGAGAAGAACACACTTGGTTTCTCCCAAACTGCAAGACTAAACTAATAATAATAATAATAATAATAATAATAATAATAATAATAATAAGCTCTAATTGCCTTTTTAAAGATTCTGTAGGCAAAATATTGCATGATGCAGTAAGCATCATTAGAAGATGGAAAGAATACACAAAGTCATTTTACCAAAAAAATTATTCAACAGTTTACCATAATCAAAGAGGCAAAATAGGAGCCAGATGAGAAGCATTGGGAGCTATCAGCAACTGCCACAGAAGGGATATCCTGCACTGCATTACAGCGGCAATCTCAACATAAAGATAAGTAAACTCAAGTTTCTCACCCTAGAGGAGCAGCAGAACCAGCTGACAGACTCCTCTGTACTAGTGCCACAAGCCACTTCTGTGAGTTCTGCTCCTCCTTGGCATAGCCAAATTTTCCCTTCCCTGAAGCAATCTAACCAGCCAAAACTCTTGCCCTGTTGGCCTCTGGGAGATAGCTCTGCATGAGGATTTTGTACAAGCATAATCAGTACACAAGCTTAATATTTTGTTTTGTTTTTCTTGTTTTCCTTTCCTCCTTTCTTGCTTTGGTCTGTGTCTGTTGTGCCCTCCCCTCCCACTTGCCCCACAAGGCCAATGCAGCACATGCCTGTTAGTCTGGGTTGACTAGGGAAACAAATGTGCACCAGAGAGAGATTTATATCAAAGAGCAATTGTACATTAAGAAAACATCCCAATCTGGTCCATATGTATGATATTTGCCCATATATCTTATACTACTTCATTGATTCCTCTTTAGACTCTCACAGCACATGCTGTGATGCTGAATGGAGGAAGATCCACGGGCCATTGGTGGATCCAGTGGCAGTGGAAGCATCTCAGCCCTGGTGTAGGTGTCCATGGGGCTCCTCCAGCTCTCGGGCTCTAGCTGCCATCAGCATGGCAACATGAGTTTGTCAACAGAAATGTGTAGCAGAATGAGTGGTGGTCCCCGCCTACAGGCGGGAAAGACAGGACCTTCCAGAATCCTCATGAGAAGGCCACACCCACAAGGAGGGAACAATCAGGCTGTGATCTGATTGACAGGCCAAATTCCACCCTTCATTCTTTTATCAAGTTGGCATAAAATTTTGCAACCACTATAAAATATATTAACAAACAAATACTCAAAGGGCAGGGTTCTCACCCATAAAGTGATTCTATTTTTGACTTTAGATTATTTTTTTCTGTCTTTATACTTTTGTTCTATTACATTACACTTACATTTTTGGAGTTCTCTCTACTTCCTCTTTAAGTGACTTTTTATTATGTGGCCACACCCTCCTATGAGTATCTATCCCCTCTAGTCAAATATAGACACTCCTTTCGATTCACAATTGGACCAGTAGATAACAACACATTAAAGAAAGAAAAAAATTGGAGGTGTTAGCAATTTTATCTTATTTGGGTTGACAATCAGTGCTAATTGAAGCAGCTGTTATGAAGTAAAACCACCTATTACATTTGGAAAATCTTCAGTAAAAGCCTTTCTTGAGAAATCACTAGTAGTCATTGGTCCACATTCCCTGACTATCATATAGGATGATCTTGAGACTGGGGATGAACAAGACTTGGTATTTTCCTGTGGTTTTGTGTTTGTTAGTTTTATCCTGATCCTTTTTCTTATTGTGTATGTATGTGGGAGTGAAATTCTTTGTTGGGTTCATTTTCTTAAAATTATTTTTGTATTTTGTTGTTTTTTATTTTTTATGTTGTATTTGTTATCTATATTTTCTTAGAGTGAACTATTGTCAAATCAGTCACTAATGACCTTCAAAAACTTCAACTAGTTGTCTATTTGTGTTTGTCTGGGCTGACTAGAGAAATCCAGAGACACTCACATGTACATAATAAAGAACTTATATCAAAGAGTAACTGTATATTAAGAAAACATCCCAGTCCAGACCAGATTAAGTTCATAAGCTTGATATTATCCTATGTATCCTATAACAGTCTATAAATTTTTCCCCAGACTGACACAGCCAAGCTATAATGCCAAATGAAGGAAGTACACACACCAGTGGGTAGAATGTCTTGTGAATCCAGTGGCAGTGGAAGCATCTTCACGAGTCTCCAGGCTCCTCCAGCTCCAGGGCCCTGGTTTCTGTCAGCATAGCTCCACGTGGCTTGTCAACAGGATTATCTCACAGGGAGACAAGCAGAGAGCATATCTGGCTTCCAGTGATCTATTTATTTCCATCACACCTCCTTTGAGGTCTTTAAGCTGCAACCTGATTGACAGGCTGGAGTCCACCCCTTTTCAAGTTGACAGGAGATTATGCATTGCCACACTATTCCAATGCTACCTAATAAACAAACATAAAGAAATATAAAAAGATGCTATGCTGTGAAACAGCAGACAATATCAGTCAATATGAAAATTGAAGATAGAATGAAATAAATAACTATGGAATACATCTAACAGGAGATTTTGCAGTATAACAAATGATATGGTAACTACCAATGAGGGAGTTCAAAGGTATAAATTACTTTTCGGAAATGATCCTAAACAAGAAGAAGCAAAAAAAAAAAAAAGAGTAGGATGACAAACCACAGAAAAGATTAACCCAACCTATATTTGAAGAAAACATGCCTAACAGAGGAATAAAAATAAAAACATCAAAGAATCTGAAAAAAAAAACCCTAACAAATAAGAATAAGTTCAGTTTTCAACAGAAGGCATATAGACAAGGGTGCAATAGAAAGATACATACAAATCTTTGAATGAAAAAAAGTTGTCAACCAAGAAATTCATTTCCACAAAGGTATCTTTTAAATATGCAAAAGATATAAGGGCTTTTTAAGACATGAAAAAGAGTAGAGAGATTTGTAAAAATAAAACAACCATTGCAAAAAATTCTAAAAGAAATTCTTTGGGCAGAGAATCTACATCTGCAGACCTGAAAAAACTGAAATCAGCATACAAGCCTCCACCATCAAGACGCCTGTCCATCAAGGAGTACACAAAGTGAAACAAAGCTACAAGACTAAAAATAAGCTATTTTCAATGAAGACAGCAACAAGTAATTGAAGATATAGATATGATATAGATATTAAGCAATCAAAAAGAGAGGAAATGAAGAAGTTCACGAGAGAACAGACTGTCTTAATTTTGAACAGAAAATAATATAATTTTCTACAATTGAAGTGTAACTAGATTCATTTATTTTATAAATTTTAGTTGTTTTATTGCAAACATTTTCTATTTTCTTATTTGCATTATGTTAATAAAGAACTGTATATTTACTTATCTTCAATTTTTTTACAAATATAACCTCAAAAATGATTAATTAGATCATTGAAAATTTGTTCTCTTGTATGCCTGAACTCTGATATTGAAATAATTAGAATTATTCTTCTTTTCATGCCAGAGATCAGGTGTTATTGTGTTTAGTATCTAAAATTCCTTGAATACCTCAATTATGTCACCAAGTATGGAATCAAACAAATTATTACAAGCAAATTATCAGTTCCTAATCCCTAAATTCAAGTTGTATATCTTCACTGTTTTTATAATTTATCTAAATCTAAGCCCCATTCCGAAAAGTATTCATATTATAGTATCTATGTGGCAGTCATTTGTTTATATTAATTTTATGAATGGATTGTATGGGTGGAGTCTAGCCTGTTAATCTAGAGATAGCCATTGAGTAGCCATTGAGGGCATGCTCTATGTGGGCATGGCTTTCTCCTGAGACTTCTGGGAAATATCGTGGTATTTCCCTCATGAAGATGAGAAGCTATCTCCCCAGTTGTTGGGAGTTAGTCTTAGAGACAACTAATCACAGACAAGACAAGATGGCAGCGTCTGAGAAGCTGGAGGAGCTGGCAGAGAGACCACACGGCTTTGCCCTGATGGAGTCAGACCTCTGAATCTGGGTTGACCACATATAGACTTCTGCCAATGATGAGTTGCTTCTGCCACCATGGGATGCTGTTGATGAACCCTGAGCCCTGTAAGCGAGGAACCACGTGGAGACCCTTGTCAGCGCCAGGACTCTGCACCCACTGACTTGTGACTTTGTGAGTCAGAAGGAGACTTTATAGACTGATTTCACGCATATGGGTTATTATCGGACTTATGACTTTGAATTAGACTGGGCTGGGATGCTTTCTCAATGTCCTGTTCCTCTTGTATATAAACCTTTTCCTTATATCCATATGCATGTCTATGAAATTTGTTCCTCTAGTCCACCCAGACTGACACATTATGGTACTTTAGGAGTGGGGTACCAGAGGAACAAATCATAAAGATGAAAAGTAGATGTATGTTTGATGTGTGCCTCATAGTATTGTTACTTCTTTGGCTAGCCAGAAGTCAGATATGTCCTTGCAGTTTACTGAGTTATTTTCCGGAAACAATGTGGGAAGTTAAAGTTTTGATTACTTGGTTTGGATGTTGTTTTTGGTTATACCTTTATAAAATGGGGATTCTGCTCAAGGGCAATGGTTAACAAGGTCAGAATGCCTGACTGAAAGTAGGAATCTGTTTTGATGCCTTCAGAGACCTAATTCAATGTTTTTGTGTAAACAGTAGTTTAGATAAGCATATAGATAAGCTTAATAATATTGACCTTGACTGTTTTAAGTGTTAAGTTTGGACTGAGCCCCGGTGGCATAGTGGTTGTGTGCGGGACTGAGGCCCACTGGGATGGAGGTTCAATTCCAGCTCACAGGAGCAAAGGCTGGGCCTCCTACTCCCACCACCAGAGGACAGTGATGCCTAAAAAAAAATTAAGTTTGATTTTTGACTATGCTGTTCATACTGATTTCTTATGCCTGTTATTGTAAATATAAGGATGCATAGAAATGTTTATTGGGAAGTATGAAAAGAGTTTGCAAATCCAGTTACCTCAAGCCAAGCATTGACCTCTAGAGGGTTTAGGACTTAGCGTCAAAGACATCTGTGAAGAGATTAATCCCACCTTGTACTTAGATGGGTTTAGGCCACACCTGGAAAGAGTTCTCTGAAGAAATTAGCCCCATCCAGTCTTTTGGTGTACTCAGGATTCTTGTATTTTTTTTTTTAGGCATCACTGCCCTCTGGTGGTGGGAGTAGGAGGTTCAACTTTTGCTCCTGTGAGCTGGAATCAAACCTCCATCCCAGTGGGCCGCAGTCCTGAGCACAACCACTACACCACTGGGGCTCAGCCCCAGGATTCTTGTATTCTAAGAGAAGGTCAAACTGACTGATAAAGAAAGATAAAGTCTGTTTCCTTGGAAAATCCTGACCAGTGATTATTTTCAGAAGTGAAGGTTTCTGAAGATAACTCCTCTCTGGGACTGCATGTTAAAGGAAATTGTGGCAGCCTGAAATGCTTGCTAGGTTTCCATGGATCTACTCTTTGAGTAGAAGTAGGAAAACTGCAGCAATAAAAAGGCGGGTTGAATTTGGCCACTGACACCCGTGGACTTGGTTCACAAGAAATAGAGAACATGAGAGCAGGTTGCCTGTCTGAAGTTCATGTCCTAGAGTGAGAGGTCTAGGCATGTTGAGAATTTGTGATGGGACCATGGTCTAAAGGGAAGGCGATCATTGGCTACTCTGGTGAGGCTGAGATAGCCCACATTGAGTTGACCAGAACCCAACCAGGGGAAGAGAAGTGATTTGAGTCTATGAACTAGTGCATATTGCTGCTGACTTTATGGATGTCCTGTCCTGATTTGACTTTGCTAATGGATGCACACTTCACGAGTTTCCAATTGAAATGAAGACTCTTCATGTTGAAAGATATGATTGTTTCCTCAGAGGACTGGGTTGATGTAAGTGGGCCATATAGAAATTAGATACCCAAAATGGGGGAAAGAAGGCATGAAATGGTTGGCTTGCAAACTCTTAAAGGTGATGGAATATGTATTCATTGGATTATAGGATCAAGGTAGAGATATTTTATAACTACAATTGTAAGGAACAGGATATCTTTTGTTTTGTTCACTTATAGAATGTTATTTTTAAATGATGGTGACACATGTTGAATTGTATGCATTTTAGTTTTATCCTGTTAGGTATAAGTATGATTTTACTGTTCATTTGAAGGTTTCATATGGTTACAGAGTTATGTGAAAGTATAATATTAACAAGGGGTTGTCTGTGGCAGTAATGTGGTTATGTTAATTTTATGACTGAAATGTAGGGATGGACTCTAGCCTGTTAATCTGGAGATAGCCATTGAGTACCCAATGAGGCCTCTATGTAGGCATGGATTTCTCCTGAGACTTCTGGGAAATCTCATGGTATTTCCCTCATGAAGATGAGAAGCTATCTCCCAGTTGTTGGGAGTTAAGAGATGATTAATCATGGATAATCAAGATGGCAGCATCCAAGAAAATGGAAGAGCCAGTGGAGAGACCACACAGCTTTGCCCTGATGAAACCAGACCTTTGAATCCGGGGTGGCCATATGAAGACCTCTGCCAGCGATGAGTTGCTTCTGCCACCAAGGGATGCTATTGATGGACCCTGAGCCCTGGAAGCGAGGAGCCATATGGAGAGCCCTGCCAACAACGGGATCCTACACCCACTGACCCGTGACTTTGTCAGTCAGAAGGAGGCTTTATAGTCTGATATTGGGCATATGGGTTACTATCAGACTTATGACTTTGAACTGGACTAGGCTGGAATGTTTTCTCAATGTTCTGTTCCTCTTGTATTTAAACCTTTCCTTATATCCATTATGTGTCTATGAAATTTGTTCCTCTAGTCTACCAGGACTGACACAATCTATAAAAATGAAAAGTTTAGAGTTAATAAAATGGTCAGATCTGAGCTTAGCTTTGAATAAAATATTCAATAAAAATGAACTAGTGAGATTTTTGTGTGTGTGTCATCACTACCCTCGTGGGAGTAGGAAGCCCAGCGTTACTCCTGGAGCGCTGCTGCTGGATTTGAACCATCTGCCCTGTGGGCTGCAGTCCTGCACGCAACCACTATGCTACTGGGGCTCAGCCCCTAGTGTGATTTTTTAAGTAATGAACTTGTTTAAATGAAAGACCATAAATGTAAGACAGAAGCTTTAGAAAATGAAGGTTTAAATATAAATGTCTAACTTCATTTACTTAGTAATGCTGACATATCTCTTTCCTTCCACATGTGCTTTGAAAACTGTGATTTAAGTTAGATGGTATTTTGCAATAACTTTATCTTTTATATATGTGGGTAAAATCTTAAATATTAAAATTAAAATAAATATTTAATAGTGAATAAATGGAGCTCTGTACTTCAGATTTTGGGTACAGATTGTGAGAAAGAAAGGGGCATTTTGCCCTTCAAATGGAAACAAAATTAATAGAGAACTATAAAAATTGTGTAAAAGTTTTTTTCTTGTAATATGCATTGGTGTTATTTAAATAAGTTTTTATTCAGTACTTTTAAATGTATTAAATGTATACTATATCTAATTTAATTACTAGAAAATGCCAATTGGCCAAAGCGCTGTCTTTTAAATTTTCTGTTACAAAGAAGTGAATGCTTCCGGTACCTCATCAGCTTGGTGAAGGATTTCTACTGGTATGCCATCAGTCCTTGGAGTCTTGTTTTTGGCTAATGCTCTTGCTTATTTCCATGACTTTGTATGGTCTTTCCATCCTTTTTTGATGCTTCTTGAATCATTCAATATTTTTCCCATACAATCTTGCAATATTTCAAATTGAGGCTTGAATTTTTTCTTGAATTAATTCTGTTTAAACTATGCCAGCCATGTTGTTTTAAGTTTCTAAGTAAGTATTTGCACATTTCATTATAATATCTGCCTTTTTGAGCTGCCCTTTGACATTTTCTATTTAGATCTTTGACTTCATCATTTCTTCCATTTTCCTGAACTCTAATTAACAGCAAATCTCAGAGCTTTTTCTGAGATCCACTTCAATCTTTTCTTGTTTTTTTAATGACCAGTTTTCTTTTTCTTTTTCTTTTTTAAGGCATCACTGCCCTCAGGTGGTGGGAGTAGGAGGCCCAGCCTTTGCTCCTGGGAGCCAGAATTGAACCTCCATCTCAGTGGGCCGCAGTCCTGCGCACAAACACTACGCCACCAGGGCTCAGCCCTGACCGATTTTCTTGTTGAATGATATTCTTGAGGTTCTCCCACAGGCTTATCAGGTCTTCATTGATCAATGATCAATATCTGTTTCAAAAGATATTCTTGAAATCTTGATACCCATGATCATCTCATTCAATGACAATTACTTGTCCCTGCTCATTAGCACCTAGGATAGACTTCATTTTTTTTCTAGATTCCTGTTTCCTCCATTGCAGGTTTGACTATTAATTTATATTTGCAGCTTCTTTTCTTGTTCTCTTATTGAATTGTGCCAATCACCAAATGAAACTCTCAAAGGCTTTATCTCCCTCAGTTGTACTCTCTTCAGGTCATCATGGTAGACTTAACTTTGAGAAGGCATTTCCTCCTGGGATTTTCTAACAAGAGGTCCCTATCCTTTACCATTATCTCCGGCAATTTTCTGCTTCCGTTTCTTAGACCTAATTATCAGACTGTGCTACACATAAGATTTTCAGTGGTTTTTTCCTCTAATGTGGACAGAAGACTCCTTCTTTGCAGTCAGTTCCTTGTCTGGAAGCTCAACTAAACTTGTTTAATGTGGTTGACTTTGCTAGTATTTTAAATACAAGTAGAATAGCTTCTAACATCGCATCAACACACATCATCACAGAGCAGCAAACTGACACAATTGGTGGAGATAATGAATAGAGGGGATATAAATATCACGAATCAAGTCCACATCCAGCAGAAAAAAATATTACATTCAGAATTAAAGCTTAAAAATAACCCCCTGTTTTCTGGGCAAATGCTGACTCTCTAGATTCCAGAAGGTGGCTAAATCCAATGGATCTTGGGTCTAGGCACCTCAGCTCTGAGATTCAGGTTTGCCTTTCAAGTCAATTTTGCAAACTTCACTTTACATAGCCCCATTCTAATACATCTCAGTGGTGAACCTACACCTTTGGCCAGGCAGGCTGTATTCTTCTATTTGGGGGCATAACTGTCAAGCAGCTGTGGATATCCCACCTTGAAAAGACTGCATCCTAGAACCAAGTTGAATGATCCCTCAGCAAATTAGGAAGCAGTATCTTCATTATTTGGGATGCCAGAAATTGTGTCCCACATATTTAAAATCAAGAAGGTATTTTTTTTTGTGTTTCTCCAATAGTTTTCTGAGTTGTTCCAGGATGGCCCTTTTCTTAACACAGAGGAAGCATATAGTTTCTTTGATGTGCTTCCTTCCTATATATGTCTTTTCATTTGTTATTTCTGTCTCACCTGAATTATTAGGTTTTCTATTGTGGTGGGTGGTCAGATCTGTGGTTCAGGGGTTTAATCTCTTCAAGTAAAGATTGAGTTATGAAGTCCTTGGAAAATACAAGCCCTTACTTTGCACAACTAATTTCTCCAAATCTTTTAGCTCTATTTTCACGTTCACAAATCATTTAGAAGCCCATCTTTCTCTACTCATACCTACAAGCCAGAAGAATAATGCTCAATCCCTCTCAGACGTCAATTAGAATTTTTTTCAAATTTTCAAGGTCATCATTTACAAGTTCTATCTTTACTAAACATTGTAATATAATTCACACAAGTACTGTTTTACTGCAGAAAACAAATTGTCCTTTCTTTGTCATTCAATTACATGTTAATTTTTTAAGTATCACCAGAAGCATATTTAATATCCAGATTCCTGGCAATATTCTGTCTGTAGTTCATTTTTCTTCTTTAATATGATGGAGACTTGAAGTATGGCTTTTCTTACTTCCATCGAGACTTTGAGTTAGTTTTGATCCTTGGTTGTTTTCATAGGACTTGGCAGCTCTCATCCTCATCTATGTTGCTTGTTGAATCTCTTTTGTATCTCAATCACATTTCACATGAATCCACTTCTGTTAATCTAACATAGATCACTGATTCTTAAATAATACTATAATTACCAACATTTGTCTTAAAAACACATGTTTTCAAGATTCCCTTAATCTTATTATTATATGCTAATTATATGCTAATCAAGAAATAAAGATTAGTGTAAGTACAAGTTCTATTCTTATATTTTAAAATGAGTCCATGGTATTTGTATTATTTTTCCACTTACAATGTCAATATTATTAATTTCATAATTTTTAAATTTTCAAATATTATCATTATAACTATTTTATAATACTAGAGTATAACTTATAGATTTGTCACCATAATTTCTGAAAGAAAATTAGACTAAATAAAGATGCCTCACATTTTTTTCTGACAGTCATTAATTTGCTAACCTATCAAATCTTTTGAATTTATAATTCTAAAATATTCATAGTGTAAACAAAATTATATAATATTATTGAAATTTAAGGAATCACATAAAATGAAAAAAAGTGTGTGTTCAAACCCTTAGGTTTCTAACTGGCATCCATCTTCTCTACACATTCTGTGACTGCATTCCATAATTTTTATAGGACAGTCACCAAAGTGCAAAGTCTGTGATTGCCAAGTTTAGTTGACAGATATATTTAAACTTAACCATATTTTGTCATAATTTTTATTATCAAGGAGTCCCACTTTTAGTTTTACATTTTCTATCTATTTTTCCACTCCAATGTTGGGTTCTGAAAGAAGACTTTATGTCTGTAAATAGAGGAGGAGCCATATCTCAAGCCAATAAAACATTATCATGTGATGTTTAATTATAGGGAAAGACATATATGCTCTTTCCTTTCTGCCACAGCTTTAAATTACATGCATCAGATGTAACTTCATTTAAAAGAGAAATAATAACTCAATTTTAAAAGCTGTTTTTTTACACTGTGTACTTTGGCTACTTGGCACATTTTAATCACATCATAAAATTTTGAATAAATATATTTATAAAATAATGAAATTAGACAAGGTGAACCTCACCCTTTAGCTTTCAAATAATTTAATAAATCTCTATGATTTTTTCGATAGTGTGTATTCAAGTTTTTTTAATAAAATAAGTTGTTTTTAAGGAAAATGTGGATTTGTTCATGTGTTGATTTGAATAAATACAGAAGATATATCTGTAAACCTAATGTTAAGGAAAAAAACAGACTTAGAAAAATTTATTTTCTGGACAAAAGGCAGCAACACGGACAGCAGTCTATAGTTCCGTAAGAGTGGTGCCAGACCGGCAGGTGAGGGAAGCAGTTGGAGGGATTTGGACCTAACCTTGGTCTCACAGTGTCCCAGGGAACATCTGGGCAGTTTCCCCACCGATGTCTGAGCTCTGCTTGTCATGACTCATATTACTCTAGATTTCCCTATTCCAGAGACATGTGCACGAGGATACCACATTCTGCCAACCCCTGGAACACACAGCTAGGGCTTCCTTGTTCTTGACAGCCCCAGAAATCTCTCTGCACCTTGAGTCCCTGTGGGTCACCCCACCCACACACACTATTGATCATTATGCCAAATCTTCTGAATGGCTCCCAACACCTGCTCCCGGCGTCGCTAGAGCCCAAACACTGCCAGGGCGCCTTCTTCCTGGGATTTCTGCTTCCATTCCCTCTTCTCTCGCCAGCAGTTGCCTGAGCCCAAGTACTGACAATGGCTGCTAACCAGGATTTCTGCATCTGCTCTGTTCACTTCCTACCCTTCACCAGGGTCGCCAGAGCCAAGTGCTACTGCAGGCCACTGCTTGCCCTTTCTTTGCCAGCTTCCTCCTCCTCTTCCTCCCAGAGTTTGCAGAGCCCGAGCACAACTGAGGGACATTTCCCTGGTTTCTGAAGCCTTCTGTCAGCTCCCTGGCTGTTCTCATAAGCCCTGGCTGTTTCCATGCCCACCATCCTGGTACTAGCAGCTTTCTTCCTGGGAACCACCCTATGCTGAACAGCGATTTCCCTACACCAACGGTCCTCTTCCCAGACCCCCCACCCCATGTCTGCTGACAGCTGTCCATGTCTGTAGACTACTTCTTAGGCTACCCTTGAGGACAGGCCACTTTCCACACTCATTGGCTACTTTCCCGGCCCTTACATGCCCACAGATCATTTTCCTGTGCCCAGCATTTGCTTCTTGGGCTCACTATGCCCACTGACTTCTTTTTGCCCCCAGAGGTTGCATTCCAGGGCCCCACACAACCATACATTATTTCACATGTCCATCACACACTTTCCGGGCTTGCATGCCTACAGATAACAGCTCATATTCTATATCTGCTTCTCTGGCTCCCCATATCCGCTGGTTCCTTCCCATACACACAAGTTGCCTCCTGTGTTCCCCACATAAACCAGTCACTTCCATGCCCACTAACTGCTCCACAGATCTTCTGCACCTATCAGATTTTTTCCACACTAAAGCCATCTGCTGAGTTCTCAGCAACTACCTGAGTCGCATGAGCCTGCTGGCCACCTCCCGTGCCTGACGACTACTCACCAGCACCTCCAGACTTGCTGGCCATTGCCTGAGGCTACTGACTACTTCCCACACATGCCAGCAATTCTCAGGCTTCCTACACACAACCGTAATTGCCCTTCTCTCCCCACACCTGCCAACTGCTACCTGCAGGAGCCCCCATATTAGGCGGAGGCTCAAGAGAGGCTGCCACTTTAGGGTTCCACAAGGACATGTGTGTGCACTTTTGGAGGCCCTGGATAATCTCATTGGGGAAAATCATATTGCTATCCTCCTGTATGTAACCTGCTCTCCAACCACCCACCTGCTCTCCAACAGCAATGATCTAGTTAAGCCCTCCAAGTAGATAACACAGGATTTCATGAGTCAGAGTAACTACCCTCCCAGGTTATAGTTGTGACAGGAGTTCTGTCCCCCAACTAAGCAGACTAACCCAGGAACTTTAGAAGAAAATTCCAGACTCCGGGAACCTAGGGATTATTCCTGACTTCCCATCCAGATTTTTGCTAACCAGGAATGCAGCAAAACCACGCTGAGACCACCGTCCACCCCCAAAGGTAAATGCCCCTCTCTGGATGCTGTAGGTGTCCACCACATTACATGCAGGCTAATCAGGACACAAATGGATTGTGCCTCAAGGGTGTGGCTGGCTCTACACATACATAACCCAGTCTCGCAGATAGAAAGTCAGCCCTTAAGGACAGAGTCTCAACTCACAGCAAACCTTCATATAGTTGCTTGACCTAGTCTTATTAACTTTTGAGAAAGAAAACACAGGGCTAATTTCTCCATCACAGGCATTGAAACTCTGCATGTTAGAATTGTTCAACAATCTTTCTCATTCTCTGGTGAGGTAGTCAGTGAACATGGTGTTCAGTGACCCTATCAAGACCACTATCTGATCAGAAGCCCCTCCTTCTGGGGGTAGCCACTACAATAACCTACCTTAGGACCATATATAAGAAGTAGAGAGAATTCAGAGTTGTGCAGCATGTGACCATAAATGGGCCTTCTGATAGACACAAAAATAATTAAAGAATTCTCACTTTCACAATTTACAGAGTTAATAAGAAATTATTGTAGCTTTAATATATCCTTCTGTGGCAGTGATGTACTTGTGTCAATTTCATGACACAAAATTCTAGGGGTGGAGTCTTACTTGTCAATCTGGTTATAGCCAATTAAATAGCCAATGAACCCTCGGCGTGGGCATGGCTTTCTCCTGAGAATTTTGGGATCTTGCAGTATTTCCCAATTAGAGAAACTTGACTCTCAGTCTCTTTGAGTTGTTCTGCTGACAAGATGAGATGACAGCATACTGATCAATACTGATTCTTGGAGACTGGAGGAGACAGAAAGGAAGCCACATGGGTTTGCCCTGATAGAACCTGACCTCTTGGGACAGAGAAGGCACAGAGAGACCCCTGCCAGTGCTCAGATGCTCCCACTGCCAATGGATACTGCTCATGGACCCCGAGCCCTGGAAATGAGGAGCCATGGGGAGATCCCTGCCAGGACAAGGATGCCTCTACTGTATGTGCTTCATGAGCTGGAAGGAGACTTTATATACTGGTATTGAACATATGGGCTTATGTCAGACTTATGACTTTGGACTGGACTGGGTTGGGATGTTTTCTCAATGATCCATTCTTCTTGTATATAAATATTTCCCTTATATCCATATGCATGTCTATAAATTTGTTTGTCTAGTCTACCCGGACTAGCGCACCTTCACACACCCCAAAACCACAATATCTAGAACCTTCTTCCTGAACTTCTAAAATACCTATTCTTCACCAACTTAACAGTGTGTGTGCATATATATATACATATACATATATATACACACATATATATACCCTAATCATCTGTATCCAGGTGCCCTGAGGAGCTTCCCATCTCCGACCATGTTCCATGAATGCCAGTTTGCTTGTGTACAATTGGCCTGCCTATTGTGTTCCTTACTGCTTATGACCAACCTATTGCTGCTGTTTACAACTCACTTCTGTGACTGGCTTGTACCCATGTCCTTGTTTTACTTGTTTTACTGCTCCCCCTGCAGTGGCACACGGATGCCTGGCCTAATTGTTTGTGGTTGGCCTGCCCAAGCCCACCTTTGCAACTTGGGATCAATCTAGCACTGATGATTATGATAAGTGCCTGTGATCAGCCTGTGCCTATGTCATCAGATTTGTCTACTCCTGACACCCTATCATGCAATATGTGTGTGAAATTGGCCAGCACATTGCTACCCTTGTTGCCTGAGACTGCCCCCTCAATGCCTATGACCAGCCTGTGCCTACGTCCTCAGTGTAGTGCTTTCCCGACAATCTGACACATGACCTTTGTGTGCAATTGGCCAGCCCATTGCTACCCTGGCTGCCTACAACTGCCCCCTCCATCCTACCTGAGAAAACCATCCATATTTTCTTCCAAATAGACATTCCTGGTTGCATAGGTAGAGAATCAATCTCAGTGAACACACAGCACAGCTGGCACCACGTCATCTTTAATATCATTCTTACTAGCTTCAAAGAATGAAAACAGGGCTCCTGATTCCCCCCAAAAATGGCACAGAGCTCCTCAGAAATTACATAGATCCAACAACCCATATCAGCAACCACTGCAATAAAACAAGAGAAAACACAATGATGGGAGGATCTGGACCTAGTTACATTCATAGAAGAAGCCAACTTAGAACCACCACAGAAAGAAATCTTCAGAATGTTCCTCAGGGTTAGACAGGATATGTGGGAATCAGTACAGAAAAAAGGATGAAATGCTACAGAGAATAGAATACACAAGTTAAGGGAAAATGCCACAGAAACAAAGACAATTGTAAACAACCTAACAATTTGAAAGAAGTAGAGAACGGTATATGTGACCTTGAAAATGCCCTAGCAGAATTCAAAAACCATAAAAGACAGTCAAACAAGATAATTAGAGAAGCTGAGGAAAACCCGAAGCAATAAGTCAGTGATGCCCAAACTGGACGCCACCACTTCCTGGCGGGCGCTGCAGCAATCCGGGTGTGGGGGGCGGGGCGGTGATGGCCACAGGTGCATTTGTGGGTGCTGAATAACTGTAAGGAGGCGGTGAAAGGATAAAAGAAAGAAGATTTAGAAAAATTGATTTACGTATTCTGCTAACAACGCTTAATTTTTCTTTGACCAACGTACTGGACGTTGGCTCGTTTCCGCATACTCCCTCACTTGCATTGAGGTATGTGCAATCGCGCACTGCTCCTGTTCAGTGGTGCCACTGAATTGCCGTTCCAAAACACATGAGTACTATGAGCATTGCTGAGGGCAGCTGCCTCTTGTGCGATTGGTTGATTGCAACACCAAAGCCTGGAACGGCAGGAGCAGTACTGGCTACTGGCAGTGCTACCAGCAGATTTTGGAGCACGCTATGAATCAGGAGATTTCCCATAATTCTTCCGCATAATGTAACTCTAAGTTAGATTGTTGCGATATTGTGACAAGTTAACTAGCAGAAAGGTCGAATATAATTGGTTAGTATTATTTATTTATTTTGTAATAATTATATGCACCTTATAATTAATAATAGCATGTTTATTTACTTCATTAGTATTTATTTTAGTTTGATTTTTAGAAAAATATTTCAAAAATATCAAAAATATTGATTAACAGTTCAAACTGTTAGAAACCATCTTACTATATTTAATTATAAAATATATTCATAGAGGTTTTTTTTAATTAAACAATGAGAATGAAAAGGTCTTTATAGTTTGACTTGCCCCAAATTTATTTTGACATACTGTATATCTTTCTGTTTAATTGCTATTGAAATTTTAAAAAAATAATTTCCAGGGGATACTAAGTAATATTTTTTCTGGAAAGGGGGTGGTAGAGAAACAATATTTGAATAATTTGGATATCAGAGTAAGACATGAAAAAGAAACCAGTCACCAAAATATCAAGGGAATTCATGGAAGAAAACTTCCCCAATATAATAAAAGATGATTTGGCAATCACCGGGAAGCAGAGAGGATACCAACTAGACTGATTGCCAAGAACACACCAAAGCATACAGCAATCAAATTATCCAACTTTGAGGAAAAGGGCAAAATCATAAGAGGAGCTAAAGAAAAAAAATATAGGCTGAGCCCTGGTGGTGTAGTGGTTGTGCATGGGACTGCAGCCCACAGGGTTGATGGTTCAAATCCAGTAGCAGATCTCCAGGAGCAAAGCTGGGCCTCCTACTCCCACCAGTGCAGTGATGACACACACAAAAAAAAGAAAGAAAAGAAAATATATAGGGTAATCAGATAAGAATATTCTCAAGTTTATCAGCAGAAAGCAAGAAAAGAGGTAACCATGGAGTAGAATCTCCTGAGAGTTGACAAAGAATAACTACTACCTGAAAATCCTTTTTCCACTAAATTCTATCAAAATATAATGTAAACTAAATGTTTCTTTTCAGATAAGGAACAAATTAGAGAATATGTTAAAAAGAATCCAGCACTAAAAAAAATCACTCGTCAACATATTTTGGACAGAAAACCAACATCCACAGTATGTAAACATGAGACGATCACATGGTTTAAAAATCACCACATGAAAAGCAATCCCTAAGACCAATTTGACCCAACAAAGAAAAGGCAAAAGTGAATCAGATAATATATAACACAAAATCACAAAATGGCAGCGAAATATACAGACATGAATATCTGCATATCAATGTTCTGAGGTCACCTATTAAAAACCAAAGACTAGCAGACTGGAGTAGGAAACAAAATCCATCCATCTGTTATCTACAAGAAACATACCTCAAGCTCACACAAAAAATCAGGTTAAAGATCAAAGGATGGAAAAAAGTATTCCAAGTGAATGGTGTGATACATACGCTTGTTGTGCACACATGGACAAAGAAGATAGGTCGGTCTGTTGTGACAACACGGCCAATGAACACACAAGATCAACTGAAGGGTGGAAATAGAAATGGCTCAGCGAGCCCCGCCCTCATTCTTTTGCTCTTGTATCTTTAGACCAGCTGGCTGCCTTGTTCACCCTGTGCCTCATTCTCCAAGCAATGCTACTGGTGGGACACCTAATCATGGATTGTGTTGCATTGTGTTGCAGTGAGTTGAGATTCCTTCAAGTCCTGCTTCACCATGCTCCAGGAGTATACATCTCTTGAGCTGGGGACTGTTGGACTCTGTCATCTGGCTGACTGTTGGTGACCTGCCTTGCTGTTTGCTGCTTGTGGTCGGATAGCCTGAATTGCTCTACAAAGGCTGCTTAGAGGCCCTCAAGATTCCAAGGACTGCCAGTGTACTAGGTGTCTCATAAAAGTGAGTTGCACAAGCCATTTGTACTGCTTTATAGACTAATTATTTGGTTATAGGTTAGTTAAGTTAATTTCTTACCTTATATATCCTTCTATCCACATAAATATGCAAAGAGAATTACTAGTGCCTAGGTTTTGTTTCTTTAGAGAACCCTGTCTAACACAATGGCAATCTCAAAAAAACAGGAGTTGCAAATCTAAGAACTGACACAATAATTCTCAAGAGAATAACAAGACATAAGTATGCACACTGTATAATATATAAGGAATCAGTATACCAAGAGTCAGTGAACATAATAAACATATACAAGCCCAATAAAAGACCAGGGAAATTTATTAACCAAATCCTTTAGAAAATGAAAAAAGAAATCGTAGGTTTCATAATCAGAGTAGAAGGCTTCAACATACCTCTCTCCAATAAAGATCAGTGGAAAAGAAGCACAACAAAAAGTTTATAAAACTAAATATTGCAATCAAACAACTCAACCTGGTAGATATATTCATAGCTCTCCAAACAAAACATTTCACATTTTTATTCCAGCACACGTGGCACATATTCAAAACTAGACCATGTAGTGGGACACAAGTCAAGTTTGAGTCAATTCAAGCATAAAGAGATCACACAAGTTTCCTCTCTGTTCACTGCACCATCAAGCTGGAAATCATGAAGGCAAATATATGGAAATATATGAAGGCAAAATTACAATCTTAAAAGAAAGGTTGGCTATTTGCCCAAATTAGAGATGAAGTTAGAAAGTTTCTAGAAACAAATGATAATAAAAATACCATATAATAAAACCTCTGAGCTGTAGCAAAGGTAGTTATCATAGGATTCTTGTTAGTGATAAATGCACAGAAAAAGAAGGAAGAGATAATTATGGCCAAAATCCTACCATAAAGCATTCAGAAGCTAGTGCAGGGTTAACAGAATAATTTTTCTAA